>LRSR01002577.1:0-25010 GCA_001579985.1 Hypsibius dujardini
TTTGTAATACCCTCTCTTGGCTGGAGTAGGTCCTCATTCTGTGCTAACGATCGCACGGATTCCCCGCGGGTTCGCACTGCTCGTTCATGCAAAATGTTGCAGCTTTTCGTACTGGCATTGCAAATTATGCACAAAGGGCCCATCGCGTGGGGTCGTACTTGCAGCTAGTCTGCTACCTTTCTCACACGATGTCAAATGATTTCCCAGAAGCCTTTTCGATATGATGGCGAGAAACAATCATTCTTTTGTGTTTACTTTGGCAAGAACGGAACTTTCCCCTCCAATCGGCGTGGTTTTTTCCCCGCAATACCTGTCCATATATCAACATTTTATATTAAGCTCTCGGCCTGGAAATCACATCTGCGGTTTCAGAAAAAAATACGGAAGAAATGACTTCCCGCGCCACTTTATGTGGTATGTACCGGGGCTGATTGATTGATGCATTAGAAAGTTTTAAGTTATCCCAACCAATATTTTCCAGAACGCAGACTCATTTTTAAAATTTACTAAAGAACTTCAGTAACAATTTTCCGATTAAGAGGAACATCGTAAAAAATTTAATCGAAAAAGAGAGCAGTGGCGCACCAATACGGTCTCAATTCTGATTATTGCTGCAGCGCTGTTTCGGCTTTTTTCCCGGACTTGTTTACCAGTATTTTCTCTTCCACTCGCAGCAATGTGTCAAATTGAATCTCGATTTATTTTTAGGTTTAACTAAAGGATTTTAGTAAATTAGTTTGAATAGAACACGATTTTCACTTGTTAAATCATCGATCAGACGGCTTTAACTCCAGATCTCTTCATAATGGTTTGCATCATGCATGAGCTTAGTCCTGGTGGTTTTCCCGAGTAATATATGCATGGCCTACCAAAGTAAAAACGGCAAAAACAGTTCGATGAAAAAAAACACACATAAAAGAAAGCTGCCATGGACATCGGGCAAAGTAGTACGTGTACATTAGGAACTGAAATTGCTGTAAGTTGCCCTGGCAAAAAAATAACATTTATTCGAACCTTAATTGAAATCCTTTATGGTTCTCGAAACGGTACCACGGTATCTTACAATTTAGCAGTCTATCTTTTTGTTCATACCAAAATGAATCCATAATTGCATTCCAAAATTGGATGCAAAAACAGTTTTAATTCTGGACTGAGCCGCACTTGGTTGACCTATGATCAGTCTTACCCAAATGCTCCCTCCTTGATAAAAAATTGATTAGGTATCACTTGGCATAACCAATCTGCCCCAGGGGTGAGAACAAAATGGAAAGAAGCATTCGTCCGGTAACTGAACCGCTGCCCTTCTAACTTGAGGCAGAGCTCATACCGCGGAGCTAACGAACTCACAATAAATGAAGGAATAAAATTCCCAATCAGGGAGGTACTTTGACTACCAAAACGGCTGACCAATGGTCAATTGGCACTGTACTCGTTCTTTATCAACACTGCAAGTATTTTTAAACTCTGTGCTTGATAAAACTATTGAAATCGATAAGATTTTCTCCATTTCTGGACTTTTCAAACTTACTCTGGGAAAACTTCAAAGTCCCAATAAAATTGGTGTCAGAAATGATACTCCGTTTGGTAATCTTTTTACTTCAGGGACTAAAAAGGGTTACAAGCTGCTTTGTTACGCAATATGGAACGGTATTTAAGACAGTAAATGTTACCGTATTTTGGATAGTGTTTTTTGAGAGGGTTGCATCTCTGTTGAATAACACCGTCAAATCGATTGCCTGTCTTGGCCCAGTCCAGTAACATTAGTTCACACAGAGGCAGTCATGCTTCTAGGGGTGTGTATACGCACTAGAAGCTTGGGGAATTTCACGGTTCTAGGAAAGGGTACTATGTAGTACATGAATGAGGTACCCAGTTAAGTGTCCTTTTGTGAGAAGGGAGGGATATTAAATTTTCATGCATTCCATGGCCCCCAAACGTCGAAAAATGACACTATTGTGTTGCGTATGTGTGATCGACAAACTCCGCTGGTTGAGTGATTCAATTTTGCAAGACGGTGAGACGCACCACTTCCAACAATAAAAACATGATATCGCAGTTATCAAATATGCTTGAGAATGCTTGCAACGGGAATATCGTGTGTTGTAAGTAACAAGAATCCATTTGGCCGACTGACAAGGAGAAAACCACCGGATATCGATCGTATAAGCACTACAAGTACCAATGAGATTATCTTACGAGGAAAATTACTCACTCAAAATTAAAGAGAAATTTCTTGTATACCGGTGCATTGAGACCTTTTCAATTGGTTTGCTCACGTGAGACGTGCCGTGGATATTGACGCAGGTTCGAATAATTAAGTTATAAAAGCTATTCGGCAGATGCAAAAGACGACATAATTAGACGTGGTAGCTGTAGTAGGCGGAACCCGACCTATTTCAGGCCACACTACCTTGTTCTTATCTACCGTATTCCCCTATTCAGTGAATGACGTAAATGGGAAAATATCCGGTTTGAAAACTCTTTTCGAATCAATTTTATGTACAGAAAAATATTTTGGGTTTAGTGGACGGACGAAGCTTGGTAGCCAAGACCTCAGGGAATCGGAAACAATTGTGGGTATTATGTCTGAATTGGCCCGTTTACAGCATACATGTAACTCCGTAAAGTATCCTTTAAGTTTTTTCTGTTAACACCAATAGATTGCAAGTTAAATTTTGAACCGAAGAATGTCCAAAAACGTGCTCTCAATTATTTGGCAAAGTAGACAGTGCTTGGCATTGCTAGTGGATCGGAATAGGTTCCCAGCTTTGAAATTCTACCGAAAAAACGTTTTCATATTTTGACAGATGAAATTAATTTTGAAAATTATCATAATATAGCTCTATCGATAAAATATAAAGCGGAGACATTCTAGATTCCTTCTCTGAAAATCTTCTCAAGTCATGGTTTGAAAATATTGGACATATATAGTCCAAAGCGTGACGAAGTGGTGTTTGGCACTGTCTGCTACATCTGTCGTTCCCGTGCGAGCAGATTGCATTGCATACAGGTTGCATGGTGCACTACCTATCCTTTGGATGGGGAACTACAATGATGATAAACAACATATCGCGTGGGTCGCACGCGTCTCAAGGGAGAGGGTCGTTGTTACAGCCCTCACCTGCTGGGTCGTCGTTGCTGTAATCATTTTAATCAGCTAAACATTTTCTGCATGACAATAACAGTATGACGCTCGACCCCGGTAGGCAGTTCTGATTAATTTAGATTAGTAATTTCATGTTAATCCCATGGCATTCTGCGTAGACATGTATCGCACAGATGGGGCGAACTGGAACGCTGAAGATATACAGGTAAAATGTCAAAAGGTGATGAAATGTGAAAGGCTAAACGGATCAGTTACAGACGTCTGCAGACCAGTGGCAAACTGAAGAGGGTTGCGGACCGATACCGAACTTTTACCAGTCCGTTTAACTTTTTGTTACTCTACACCGGCTCGGTCAGGATCTCACTCAGAGTCTATATATTAGCCCCATAACGACACGTACCCTCCCGCTCCGACTATGCACCACCCACCCACTCTTTCACTGGTACAACGGTCCAACACTCAAATTCTATTTGCACTTATCATTGACTAGGTGGTGCACGTTACTAATAACCTGTTCTTAACTCAATAGTCACAACACAGTCAGTGACTCGTTTAGAGTCCCTATAAGTCGGAACCAGGACCCCTTATGGTGGGGCCAAGGGGTTAGTAAAGGGGGAAAATACTTTATTTTGAACATTAAACCCAGAATGCGGCCTTTTGTTCTTGCAATTGATCATTTGAAACTTATAAGGGATCTGATTTCCAGGGGCTCCGCGGGATTTTATACAAAAGGTTAGAAAAATCACGTTTCCAACTTACAGTTTCGCACATACTGCTATTGCATGGTCCCCAACTTATGGTGTGCTCGGTTGTACAAGCGCGGAACATAATTTTGTGTGTGTGTGTGTAGTGCAAGATCCACGTGCGTTACACATGTGGCAGCAATTTTTCCTGGACCAAGTGCGAGCCACGACGCCAGCAAAATCAGGTGGCTCGATATCGGTCCGGACAAAATTGCCACATGTTGTATGAGTGCAACGCAGCAAGAACGCCAGTGCACGGAATACATGTACCGGTACTGTGTCTTTGTGTGAAGGCACTATACAATGCCTCCTCCCCAGGGTCGGGCAAACTTTGACCGGTTAAAGCGGCAGCTTTCCCATGCTATCAGCCGGTCAAAATAGTTTACGAGAACATTTACTCGACTATTACAGACAAAAATCTGACATGGGATGGAGCCAGACACTCAGCCAATAAAAAAAGCTTCGGTAGATTGAAGATGTCGAACACCAGACAAGCCAGTTAACATCATCATATATCTCTATAAAAACAATAACATTTCCCTTACATCGGTTACTTGTATGTTGCAAGCTCTTTAATTGTATATCCGTTGCTGCAACGTTCCTCTCAATTTTTTTTGCCAAGCAGCACTGCTTGGCAAAAAATTATTATTTATATATTAAGCTACCTGTCAACTGCAAACCAGTCCTATGTCTGCAAACCAGCTGACTATATTCTGTGCCTGCTGACTAAAAGCCGGTGTACCTACATCTATAGCGGTGACGGTGAGGCATGGAGTCGGCCCTGTGCAAGGTGCTTGGCATCCCGGCGGAAAAGGGAGAATCCGACCGCACCCTTCATCCTCAATGCCAGCAGCAGCGAAACGCACCGCGAATTGTAGCCTTCCAAATCGGCTATGCAAACATGATGGACAAATACGCCGCTCGCATAGTTCAAACGGTCCAGTCGGTCGAGCTCGCGGTGGACAAAGTGTTTGGCGATCAAATACAGGCCTGGAAAAGTCGCATGGACTCCGCCCAATCCCACAAGAAACCCAAGGTGTGGCCAGTTTTTTCAGTTTTTATTGTTGTGCGAGACCGTCCGGCCCCTTCCTAGTCGTCCGTTTTCCGGCATAAAATCAGTCAGTGCTCATCATCAATTTTTGTATACTATGATGTAAATTTCTTTTAAACCTTTCCATCTAGTATTGAAGTTGAAACCGATTTGGGATCATACAAACATCTTGCAGTTATATTCCGAGGTACACATACAGCGAGCTCCAGACTTCTCGATCTCCAAAAAAATATTTCTCTGGTGCCAATAAATTAAAATTACATTTGGGATGGCAACAGATTAAGTCAAATTTAGTTCGATATATGCGCTGCGTGCTCCGCTGTAATTTTAGGCCAGTAGAAGGGCTGACTATAGGAAGAGGACGGACTCCGTGCATATTGATGGCGACGGGATGGATAATGAGAAATATGTAACAATTTATCATGGTGAAACATATTCTAAAGAGGTTGTTTCAAACACTTGAATAAAGAAAAAATTTTTATTAATTGCGTTAGGAAATAAGACCAGATGCTTCTTCATTGACCGTGGACAACGATGGTCTCGAGCTCCGGCACTTCACGAGCGATAGTCTTGCGCGGCAGCTTAAGTTTGCAGCTCTGCTACCTGGACTCGAAGACTTTGACGAACTCACAAAAAGCAATGTTGCTGTTGGATGGAAATGGTTAGCATTTTTCTTGGTAAGTTCCCTCCGTATCAGTACTCCGGCAGACTTTACCATATTAATTAATTACCACGACAGTTGTTAATTTCGGTGGAATATGCATTGCAGATTCATATGTCACCTTACGCTACAGAAAAGGAAACTTTCCTCATGATCGGACCGAGCCTGGAGCACCGCTTGTCCAGTAAATGGTTGAGGCAAATAGCAGAACCTGAACTGCTGTCTTATTTTTACTCGGTTTTCGTGAAATTCCGAGACATTGGGTTAAATCAGGTTCGTGGAGAGATTCGAGTTCTAATGATCTACGCCCATCCGACAGCTCAATTCAATCGTCGAAGTGATTTGATTTTTCAGACGGAGACCTATCTCTTTCTCATCGTAACATTGCTTGAACCAGGTACGTAATTTGACTGCAAATTATTTTGCTTCAGTACTTATCTTTTAGATTTTATTTGATTCGGTGAAAAAAAATGATTCGGTTATCGTTTATTATATATAATATTTTGCTTTTCTTTAAATTTATTTTATGCAGACTGTTACTTATGTTTAGTAAAAGCGTCGACTGGAGGTGCTAGCGCAGGATTGAGCGGGAAGAAGACAAAGAGCGAGGTGCTGTATCGGCATTATGCTGATGTGTTTTTCTACGCTCTCAAGAGTCGGGCATTGGGTTCCGCTGAATCAGCCGTAGTGTGCCGAAAGTTGACAGAAATTCGCGAATCCTCAATCCGATCACTTCGCCGCATTCATCGACATTATTTGAGGAACCTGTTCAATGGGAGCATCCCCTATCGAGCAATTTCAAGCCAGGGACCTGTTACGGTTCATGATGCTCTGACGTCTAGCATATACTCGGACGATCTAGCAAACAATTTGGATGCCGTTAATGCCTCATGTCCACTGACCTTCAACTCAAATCTCTTTTGAATGCAGCTACTCTTAAAGAAGTATATCTGCCAGCGTCTTCTGGCTTCCACTTACTATTTTGTGGCTTTTTTGTTTATTAAATACTTAATATCATGAGGATCCAATAACAACTGTTTGAACAGTAGCGTACTTACCTAACAATGCCCGCCGTGATAGTAAGTAATATATCCAACCTGAACAAACTTGGATCTTGATGAAGATGGTTACTCGGCACGTATATATATATATACTTTCATCGATCAACTTATCGGCAATATTTTTGCGTCGTGGTACAAAGAACAAACTTTCCCTGATCATTTTGCAACTTGCGCACTATCCGACGTGTCAGTTGTCATAAGTCCATGGCGCTTGAATATTTTACCCCTGGCATATAGCATCATTTTTTTGACAACCTTCGAAGTTGGGTCCCCGGCTGGACTGCTTATTTTTATGCAAAGTTAGAAGGTAACATATTATTTGCATTGTGAAGGTCGTATCTAATTTCCATCTGCAATTCTCCCGGCAAGTGAACAAAAGCCAGCATCTGAGCGGTTTCCAGAACCAAAAAACAGTTCCTAAACTGATACCGTGTGGAAATTTCTTACCGGCAAAACTGCAATCATTAGTCTATGTGTAATCGAAAATAGTTTGACGGAATCGAGGAGAAATACGCAACTGATGCTAAAATGCAAGCATGGACCCATTTATAAAGCAGGAATATCACTACTATAAACCATCCGTTCACAATACAATTGAGCAACAACAGCACTATTTTCCGGAACAGATGTACGAACTGGTCGAAAAGGAAGAGAAATCTATTCTGCATGGCCAGGGTTATCATGGCCATCATCATTATTGGACTCCCGAACGCAGTGTTCTGAGTTTCCGTCAGGATTATCTTGACGTGATGGACAACTACGCCTACCGGATGGGTCGAACGGTTCAGTCCGTGGAGTACGCGGTAGATAAAGTGTTTGGCAATCAGATTAGAACCTGGAGTGCGTGTATGCATCAGGCGTTACAGCGAGGCGAAGTTCCGGTACGTTTTATCTTTTTCGTTCTTACGATTCGACATTTTGTTTAATCTGTTTGAATTAATGAATTAATGAAGATTATCCCGTTGTACTTGTGTATAGTATCAACCAAATATCTCACTGGATACAATGTGGGAAGCTCTACGGTTCTTCACCAGCGACAGTGTGGTTCGTCAGCTGAAATTCGCTGTCAGTCTGCCGGGGGTCCTCGAGTTGGACATGCTGACTAAGCGCAACATCACGGTCGGATGGAAATGGCTGACCTTCTGGCTTGTTAGTAAACACTTTATTTTGTTAGCTCGAGGAGAATCTGCTGATTTAACTAAGAAGCATAACAATTTCTGACCCAAATGCCTATTAGATTAGTGTTGCTTAAATATATTTAAAAAGATATTTCAGTGACCCAAAAGCGGCTTTTGATTAATTTATAAATAAATTATGCTTACTTAAATAAGCTTCACCAGTGATTAAATTTATTGAATATTTTATTTATATTTAAATACAATGTTGTGGATTCACCAATCGCCTTATATTACTGAGCAAGAGACGTTCGTGAAAATTGGCCCGTTGATGGAGTACCATTGGACAAACAAATGGCAGCACTCGATAGCGGAGCCGGAACTTCTTCGCTTCTTTCAGCAGTTTTTGAAACAATTCAAAGAAATTGGACTTACACAGGTACGCTGCTACCTTTTCACTCATATTAACCAGTGGAACGGTGTAGTGAAAATATCTTGAAATTTCAGACCGAGCATTACCTACTACTAATTGTGATCATGTTGGAGCCAGGTAATAAATATTAACAATTCGAACAACAGCTGGAATCAATGGACTCACCTTCTCATACATGTGTGTACGCGTATTTCTCACTCGTCACAGTCCGAACTATGCGAACCACAGAAAGTGGGCGACGAACCCAGGGAGAACTCATCCATAAACATTACGGCGACGTGTTGATTCACACCCTCAAACGACGCCGATCCCGTTGAGCTTGCTTCTACGTGCCGAAAAATAACAGAAATTTTTGGTACTCTCGGACTCCTTAATCGCATTCATCGCTACTACCTCCGCTCCCTGACTGATCGCGCCACACCCTTCCGAGCCGTGGCAAATGAAAGGACAGTTACGGTTCAGGAAGCCATCAGCTACGGCGATTATAGGGAACCCGTGAAGGAATCTGAAGAGTTCAATTTTTTCTCCCCGATGACTTTCAATCCTCGCCTTGTAATTAGTACGGGACGAAATTCGGATAGCCGTTTGCCTGATTTTCAGATTGCATCAGAAAATGAAACCTAACATGTAAACATATATGCATATGTGATTTGTACTCTATTATAATTGTTCGTAGCAATATACAGTATTGCGCTCAGTTCTTCTGTAATATTCATTCATGGACAAAATGAAGCGTGGAGATTAGCGTTTTCTGCAGCCGCTCGGGCTTTGTAGTGGCGTTGGCAACCCGCAGTTGCAATAACGGTTGTTGTTTATTAAAACCGCGGTTGCAAGATGTGATATTATGTCCACTGCTATATAACGTTACATTTGGGTCATATTATAATATTGAAATATATTAAAATATGTATGTTATGATTTTGATTTATATGTTTTAATAATATTCAAATGAATAATGACGATAATCATTAAAAAAAATTGTATAAAAAAGATAAAGTAATAGGTTTTTTCATTATTAATCAAATAAATATAAATACTTTTATTAATAATAATTAATGCGAATAATTAATATATATGATAATAATAATAATTGATAGTAATAATTTATATATAATAATTATTATTGGTAATAAACAGTAATAATAATCAATGCTAAATAAATAATATTAATAATTAATGCCAAATCATTTTTTAATACATTTAAATATTGTAATATGCCCAAATATAACATTAATTTAGAGTGGACATAACATCCTGCAACTGCGAGTTGCCAACACTACCTTGTAGCGAGCTTATTAATCTTTGAGAAATTACTACAACAGTGCGGCACTGTAAATGAGAAGAATGACGGACGGGTTCACAATAACATCCTGTTGAAATTACGGAAATCCTGTCTGTGTGCCGAACGAGGCAGCCTGTGAGGAGAACGGCAGATCCTCAGTTACTACAATGAACGGCGAGGTTCCGAGCTCCGGCTGCTGGGGTGTTCAATCGGCCACAATATAACGAGCATTCGTTCCGTTGGTTGGGGCCCGTCGGTCTGTCGGTTGGGAGAAATTTAGATTTTCCCATATTGGTATGCTGGATGATCCGTGAAGGTAGTTGACCGTTGGTAACGGAATTTAAGCTGAATGAAATCAGGCCGACCAATGCGCTGTTTGAACATAACTGTTCCGTTGTTTGTGATTGTGATCCACCGGTTTCTTGTTAGTTGATTCGCTAAACACTGCCAGCCAGATGGCCGTATTATAGCGCTACCCGAGTTAAGCCATTTATCTCAGTCAGTGCATGGCTTCAGAGCGTTTGCGCACTGATCGAACTGAAAAGCTTGAAGTGGATGGTGCTTTAATATGGCCATGTGTTTACTATGTTCTGTAATCTTTTATCCTTTTTTTAACCATCTGTATTCTAGTACCTTTAAAACCATGGATTTCTGTCGTTAATTTAACGTTACACTGTGATTACTGCGTTTCTTTTTCACTTGAATACCGTCCAGTAATTATTGTGCGAGGAAGCGGAGCCGTCAAGCACGGACAGAAGAAATTTCGAAATTTCGTCTGCTGGTTGTTGTGGTTAAATCAACCAATCAACTGTAAGGCAGGATTATGAATATTCTACCGAAGAAAAAGTAAGTTTTTCCTCATCTCGTAACGCCACTCCTGTCTCCGTGATCACACCTCCACTTGTGCAGGTGGCATGTTCGCACAAAGGACAATATTGCCCGTGTCCGACGAGATGAGCAACAGGCGGCGGATGAGGAGAAGGAAAAGCAGCGGAAGAAAGCGTTAGCTGTATGTATGTGTGTTTATGGAAACTTCCTGTGAAATCTGTATTACTAGTACTGGAATCGTTTGTGCTGTGTAGGAACAAGAAGCTCGAACGGATGTGCTGCGGCGGCAAGCCAGGGAGCGGGTGGAAAGCCTGGGTGGGGAGGAACTGGCGGGACTGTTTGGGACATCTTCAGATGTTCCGGTGAATGAAGAGCCAAAACCGGCCCAACATGTCAATATTTTTGAGGACGCTGAGCAAGGGGTACGTTTTTAACCGAGTTGGGAGTTTATTTAGAGTTGAATTGAATCCAAATTCGTTCACGCTAATGGAGAATTAAGCGGGCATGTTGATCTAGCATTGATCTCCGCGATCGATTGATGAATTGGTTTTATGCGTTTGGTTGTTTTGCTCCTTAGTTGATTGATTGATTTTGAAACACACTCCTACAGACAGCTTGCTAATAATGCCTCCAAAAGCTTGAAAAAGGATAGATTAATTTTTAGTTTAAATTGAATAGGACTGACTTGGAAATTCATTTTATTTATTTTTACATTGTGCATGTACCTGTTGATGTTTTAAAATGAAATTGCAACGAAGTTCTGATAAGCTGTTCTGTTGAATCATCAGCGGCATCACTGATGACTGCTGCAGTTTGCAAATACAATTCACTCAACTCAGATAGCTTGAAGAATGGCAGATTGATTTTTAATTCAAGTTAAACTAATTTCATCGTGATTTATTTTTACATTTGCCTGTCGGTATTTAAAAATTAAATTTTAATCAGCTGTTTATTTGTTCTTATTTAATTCTAATTGCTGTCTTCTATTACATTAGGGATGGCAAAACAAAACAAAATTGAACTAGAAAAACTAAAACTAGACTAAAAGGTCTAGTTACGAAACATTTTACGTTTTAGTTCCTAAAAGAAATTAAACTAAAAATCCTTAGTAACTAAGTTTTAGTTGACTAATTTAGTTTTTTTCATCCCTAAACGCCGTGCGCTGTAATGTAGTCATAACCGCGTGAATATTGTTTTGTTTAATTTAAATATCGAATTCCACTACTACTATATATAATATAGGAATAGATAGGATTAGACATACAAGTAATGCAGCCGAGAATATTATTTATATTTATAGGAATGCGAGCAGTTAAAGTTACCGTTAAAGGCGTTTTTTAATGCTTTCAGAAAGGCTCCTCATCACTCGTCAACCTGGAACATGAACAGGAAAAGAAGGCGGAACAGGAGAAATATGAGAAGGGAATCGGCTATTTAACATACCTCGGTCAAAGCGCGCAAGAAGCACAGCGTACGATCACTCAGTAGAACATTTTTAGTGTACCACTGTCGATGGATTGAATGATCGACTAGGTACTTTACCGTATTTCTTCTGTTTCACAGACGCCAAGCCGTGGTACACCCTGGATCACGACAAGCGAGCAGAAACAAAAACGTCAAGCGGCATGATCCTCAACAATCCCGTCAAAAACAGCGATGAGAAACTCAAAACCTATTACGACCCCCTTCAAGCCATGAAAGGCTACCTCAGCAGAGGTGCCAAATCGGAGTCTTCCTCAAAGCCGCTCGCCATTACCGCCTCAGCTTCACAGTTCTCATCTGCTAAGAGGGACTCTTCTCCCAATTCAGAGCTTTCAAAGAAGCGTCTCAAAAAAGATGAACAGACACCGGAAGTGCCTGAGAGCAAAGGCAAGACCATTGAAGAGCTCCGGCATGAACGTTTACGGAGGGAAGAAAGAGAACGACAACGGACGAAGCAGTTCCTGGCGGAGAAGAGCGGAACGGTCAGCGCACTTTCCCGATCACAACCGCCTCCGCCGAGGGAAGGGAAGCAGAAATATAATTCACAGTTTAATCCCGGTCTTGCGCGGCAAAATATCTACGACTCCGACCGACATGGTCACTACTGACTGCTCTCACACACAATTTCACCGGGAATCGATTGAAAGATTCAGTTGTACATACTCATTAAAAGTGACAATAAAATTAGGAAATTTTGTTAAAATTCTGATTGTGTTGGCCAGGAACCGCTGCAATCCGTTCATTTGCTCTGGTATTGTATTCTGATTCGAACTTCTTGATTGAGTTTCTCTCCTTCCTCCATGGCCTGTAGAGAAAAGAAAAAATAAAACCCGATGAGTGAAAGCTGGCCGAAAAGCGGTGCCTACGCAGTAAGAGTCGGAAGCGTATGAGACTCTGCGTCACCCACCTTGACGTCTTCCACCGTTTTGGCGTTGAAATCCCGCAACTTGGTGAGGTAGACGCCGGCTTTGAGGTAGTCCTTCTCTTTGGTGTAGGCTTTGGCGAGCATCAGCAGGTTCATACTGTAAAAGTTGGGCTGCACTTGCTCGGCGTGCTCAAAACACCGGATAGCCTGGAAAGAGAAAAGGAGTCTGTTGCATTTTAATTAAATCACATATAAACTATTGAATAGTCGAGTGAAACTTCATTTACCTCGGAATAGGTGGAAGTTGGGGGACTGGCAAAAAATGCCTCTGCAGCTTTTCGTTGATACCATGCCAGATCAGCAAAACTGTAATGCCTGTAATAATGCAACCAAAACGATTAGTTTCCGCAGAGGCATAACGAGGTTCCGGCGGGGACTCCAGCAATTATTGCAGTACCACAGCAACTCTATTTTTAATTAACTAAAACTTCGGTGCCGCAACCGCTCTATTTAAAACTAAATAAAAGTACGATATCCTAACGTAACCTCGAATTGGGTTTGTGGGAGTCTCGTTACACCTCTGAGTTCCCGACATGGCGTTGTTTCAACAGTTAGAACTGCCACAATTAAATAGAATTAATCTAATACACCAAGCTCTACTTTAGACAGAAAGCCGGTTTACATTTTTACTGATATTAGGTCAAAGTCAAAGTGAATAAATTTACATTTTTTGGGAGCTTGTATTTATTAAATAATAAATACTGTACGGTAATTACAGAAAAATTTGCCTTGCGACTATATAACTAATTGAATCTTTTTGACCTTTTCGAAATATTTTAGGGCAAAAAACTTATGATTAGTAATTAAACTAACTTACACGTAATAATAAATGATATCATCATCCCCGCCAGCGAAATTTGAGTTCTCAACTACTCTCTTCCAAAATCCAAACGTACCAGTATCCGAGGCAATGGTGACTTGTGGGATCACGAGGGTTCAACTCGATGGATCGCTACATCGAACAAAATAATAAGATAAATATATAGTTAATCAATCAACAGATGGGCCAGCAAATGGTCTGGAGACATGTGTAATGATTGACGTTTGATTCAATCAAGCAATTTACTAGCGGTAACATACAGTCGATAAAACATGTTCAACAGGGTCTGCGACAGCGCCGTACCTCAAAATGCTGCTTCACTTCGGGAGATCGCTGCAGGCGATACTTCACCCCTTCGTACTTAGCCATTTCATCCAACAAGATGGCGAACCACTGAAACGACAAACAGCACTGCATCAACAAATCCGAACTAGACCAATCAATCAATCAAGTGAGCGGACTTGTAAAACTTACCTTATGACAAGCAAAATTCTCCTCGTCCAATTTCAACGCCTTTTCCGACAGTGCAAACGCCGCATAAATCAGCCTCTTCTTTTCGTCCTCCTTAGCCGATGCCTTGGCTAACTCATACGTCGCTCGTGCTAGGCGCCACACCAACTCCGGCTCCGAGGAGTCGTTAAAATCCTTCAGAAAATCGTAAAGTTCCCGCATCTCGTTGTGCTCGTAGTGCATGTCGGCAGTCCGAAGAACATCATCAAGGGTAGATTTCGGTCCTGAAAATACAAAGGCAACATGTGCAGAGCTCTTCGCATTCAATTTCGTGAAAAAAATACGAAAAACTCCGACTGACTTTGCGGCCACTTTCCGTCCAACACTTCCTTAGCGCAGTGGGCGATTTTCACACCGGGAACCAGGCTGAATAGCAGTGCAGGACGCTTAACCAAGGTCGAAAAGAGTTTTCTGTCCTGAAAAATACAAAACAAATCTGGCGGATAATGAAAAAATGCGGGAAAACGAAGCCTCATTACCAACATGGCCAACTTGGTTGGGACATTTTTTCGGCAATTCCATGGAAAGCCGTAAGACTTTACTTCCGCTGACCGCCCCACTGCAATCACCATCCGTCCCAATCGCGTAACGGTCCCGTATATTGTGACTCTCATGGTAACGGTGTCAGAACTTATTAACAAATTTATGATTTTTCGCGATGATTTTCATTCTTTTCAAAATTGTAAACAAAGTTTGGGGTGTTCCATCCAAGCAAACATGTTCCTTTTGTAGCGAGTTCAACCTGTAACTAGACAGTTCTGTTCTTTAATTATGCAGTTTTTGTTCCTGGTGAGGAAGAAAGTTCAAACAGATAAAACTTATGTTCACAGTTGAAAAAAAAATGTTCTTCAGTCATAGGAATGTTTATTTACATTTGAATTTGATCGTGTGTATTTTACACGTGGCTTGCTAATTTATCTATATATTTCGAAATTCCGAAATCATCTCTCACTTGAGGGAGCAACAAAATAGAGCATTGACATATTAGATTTTCTTCGAGGATTATTTACTTTTCGATGGCGGAAGTGAAAGAAAACCTCAAGGCACCTCCCACCGAACGACAAACTTCCAAGGAATCCTCTCCCGAAGACTTGGAATCCACCGTCAATTCCGCTCCTGGAGACGAGTCATGGACCATGGTTAGCGAATCCAGCATGCCGGACGACATGGCGGCAGATGGGGAGGGAGAGAACTCGAAGAATCCCGAATGGTGAGAAGATTTTTTGATGTCTCTCCTGTGAAATTCCATTTCGCCGCATTCTTTCAGGATCCCGGAACTGCGACAGGCACTGGATGAACAGTGCGGATTGTTTGAAGTTTGTAGGATTGCGAGCGGGCGAGTACTGCCGGAGGATTTGCGAGTGCGAGCTTGGCAGGTGCGTTAATGGCGTCCTCAGTTTTGGAACGAATTTGCTTATAAGTTGTTTTATGCTACAGGCCTGCTTGGATATTCCCTGGAATGCAGATGAGCAGTCGAGTAACTTCAGCAGTTGGGATGGCATGTTCAGCCTGGAGTCACAGTCTGTTTTGCGGGAGCAGTGCAAGAAGATGATTGGTATGGAATTCCGTCGCTTGATTGGTTGATTTACAAGGAGTTTCAGTTAGATTTTTGAATACTCTGCATAACTTAGATTGCTTGACTGAAAAGCTTTAGTTTTAGCTAATATTTCTGTTATCGTTGGGCTTTAAATTTATTCTAAGTTCACAGTAATTATAGTAACGAAATAAATCAATCTATTCAAATAGCTCGGATCTTTGGTTAACATGAACTTTAGCCCTAAAAGAAAGTATTTCTCTGCTGGATGATGTGTTTTCCAGTATTTGAATACTAGATTTATCTCCTATTATGCTTTTAATTTTGAATGTATTTTAATTTATTTAGATTAATAAGTCATCAGGTCTTGAATTTTTCTTTAGATAAATGTGATTTGGAAACTGAAGCGGAAAAATTATCCGCCCAGAGCGACATCGAATCGGTCATCACCGCCTTCTGCTCCACTCGAAAGGTGGACTATGTCCCCCATTCCGGCTGGCTGGAGATTTTGGAGGCCTTAGTACACTTTGAGTTGCCTACCTCATTGCTCTATGAGTTCTTCTCAGTCATTCTCAAGAAGTACGTCCCGAAAGACGGACCGAAGAACGAAGTCATCCACCACCTATTCCGTCTAATTGTTCTATATCACGATCCGGAGTTATGCAACTTTATCGACTCTAAGCGGGTTACGTTCGACAAATTTTCCACCACCTGGGTTAGTAGCCTCTTGAGTCGATTATTGCTAGAAGTGGTATTTAATCAATCTCTTCGTCCAGCTACTTCCAGACAGATAGACAAGTAGGCAGGCAGAAGGATCGAACAGATAGAATAACAGGCAGACTCAGACAGACAGATAGACAGACAGACAGACAGACAGACAGACAAACAGGCAGATAGACAGACAAACAGGCAGATAGACCGCCTGATAGATAGACAGACAGACGCAGGCAGACAGTCAGGCAGCCACTCTGGCTGCTGGGCGTCACGTACATTAATGATGAGCCTACGGTCGATTGTCAGTCGAACACTAACTCTGCAAATCAAACATTATCATATTGCGATTAATTGGGACTTGTTCTTTCTTTTTTCGGTCGTTCCAGTTTGCCTCGTTGTTAGCTGCCAGCTGTAAAGTGGACACCCTGAATGCGGTTTGGGATATCTATTTCCAAAATGATGATCCGTTCCTCGTCATGTTTCTGGGACTGGTTCTCCTCGAAAGCCAGAGGTTTGCGGGACTTGTTTTCTCCGATTGCGCATATGGCTCTCACGTTCTCAGTTTTTGTTCACAGGGATCAGATAATGGAACGAAAAGAGGATTCCAAAGAGGAACTTTGCAGTAAGCAATCTGGATATAGTTTTTTATCGCTGTAATTTGGTTTAAATGAAAGTATTAGTGGTTACTTCTTCTGGCTAAAATTCACTCCGTTTTATTTTATTTGAGTTATTGTCATTTTATATTCAAATTATTGTTTATTTTTGTCAGCTTTCCTGAAAGAAATTCCAGCCGGTATGGCACCGGAGGATGTCGTGGACTTCTACGAGATCGCTAATAGTTACCTCGTGACCACACCGAAATCTCTTCGAGAGGTAAGCGAGTGAGTGTATCTATCAAGCGGAGCGAAATTTTCATCCGCCTGATGCGTTACTGGAATCGTCATCAATATTTTGCACAGGCAAATTGGACGACCCTCTTCGGCTCGAGACCGGTCTCTCCAACGAAGCGCCTTCACATTCCCATCCCGCAAGCGCTTTGTCTTCCTGTGACGACCGACGAAATCGTCACGGCTGCCACGCGACATTCCGGTTGTCGATTCTTTGTCATCGACTGCCGGCCTCCGGAGCAGTACAATAGTGGTCATTTGGTCACTGCCTTCCATCTTGACGCACAACTGGTACAAACGTCGCTGTCCGGTTTAGTCTTCTAGTTCTTTTCTTTTCAGCTCGGTTGACTATCTATCTGTCTGTCTGTCTGTCTGTCTGTCTGTCTGTCTGTCTGTCTGTCTGTCTGTCTGTCTGTCTGTCTGTGTATGCCGGCCTTTCTGCCCGGCTGTCTGTCTCCCTGTATATTGTCTCTGAAGTTGGTCTACCAACTTGGTATGTTCCCACCTTCCTTCCTATTTGTATCCGTCTGCGTGATTTGTCTTGGCGGCCTTCTTATTCGTCTCCGGACTGCATTTGTTCCCTCTTCCAGCTTATTCAAGATGCCCCCGCTTTTAACGCCGCTGTGGACCGCCTCCTAGCCTCCCAGAAGCAAGCCATAGAAGCCAACAGTGTTGCCGGCGGCGAACACCTCTGCTTCATGGGCAGCGGCTTCGAGGCTGAGGACCAATACGTCCACATGGTGGTGGCGCGGATGCTACAACGCCATCATAAATACGTGTCTGTCGCCGATGGGGGCTACGAGGCGCTGCTGTTTTACATCGAAGCCAACGCCCTGGAAGCGGATCGAGTTCTGGCTGGGACCGATGTGAAAAAGGCTAAAGGAAAGCAGACGGAGGTGGTGGCTAAACCGACTGCTGTGACGGCCAGTTCTTCCTTTTTCGGCAAGCTGACCAGTGCTATGAAAACGCAGCTACCGATTGTCAAAGATAAAGTAGGGAGAAAGTAACTTGGAGTTTTGCGTTTCTATAGAAAAAAAGTTGGAAATGATGCATGTCACATAAACAGACAAGCAGATAGACACACACACACAGGCAGCCCAACGGACAGTCAGACAAACGCACGGAGACATGCGGCTTGTGGACTTAAATTCTTTATTGATGTTCACAGATAGCGACATATATATCCAATCCGCAAGCTTCAACGTCTTCCGCTCCCGTCAGACACGTCAGTGCGGATGATAGGCCACGGAAAGCCCAATACCGACCGCAAAACGTTTTTGTCTTCGACGAAGAGGACGAGGATTACGAGGACAAACTGGATCTCTCCGATGGCGACCTGCAGAATTGGAAGGAGTTCATCAGGCGACCTGATGTGCTGGCACATTTCGAGTGCAGAGAATACGTTTCCAATGACCAAGCAGTGCCTGCGTAAGTGTGCCCGCCTGCAACATCGTATGCTTCCTCTGTTTTCGGCCTGTGTAGTTTTCTCTTTGCATACACCCATGACTTCCTACCTGTCTGATTATCTGTCTACTGTCTTTTCGTCTGTCTGTCTCTTCATCAATCAATCAGTTAGTCAGTTAGTCAGTGTTTATTCTGCCTGTCTCTCTGTCCGTCCGCCTATTGTTGGTTTGTGTGCCTATCAGTCTGTCGTCAGCCTTTCTGTCTGTCTGCTGTCAGTCTGTCAGTTAATCTGTCTGTCTGTCTGTCATTCGTCAGGCTGGCAGTCTGTCTTTCTGTCTGCCGTCGATCGGTCAGTCAATCTCTATCTGTCTGTCTGTCTGTCTGTCTGTCTTTCTGTCTGTCTGTCTGCATATCTACTTGTACATAAGTTTGTCGTTCACCATGATTGCCTGCCTGCCTACGTACCTTCTAGCTTGTCTTGTCTAGTTGTCTGGATGTTTAAGCCGCCGTTTACGCCTCTGAGTGACTCACGAACTGCTTCTTTCAGTCTGCTGGTGATTTCCGAGACGGACATTTACAATTTCCGGCCGTCTGCGGACCAACCGGAAATGGCCACCATGATATCGCAGCACTCCCTGATGGACGTGCTGAAAATTGTCTGCCGCCGAAAAATTCCCGAATTAATCACCATCAAGTACGGCACGATGGAGGGCCGCGACGTGGTGGTAACGGATATCGAGCGGTGAGTGTTTCTTTCATCACACAGGCGCGGCGGCGTTGCCCATTTTATGTGTGCCGACCTTATCAGTGTTATTCTCCTGTTTGAAAACTGCTTTATGGGTGCTTTCGTCTACTGCGTCTATATACAGATTCTACATCGCCAAGTCTGGAGACGCCATAAAGGCCATGAAACTGCAGATCCTAAAGATTATATCCGAAAACGAGGGCCGGCAGTTTGAAATGGAGTAATTTGTGCAAGTACCGAGAGTGGGCATAGTACCATGCAATGCTTATTTTTATTTATTTGTTAACGAGGTGAAGTGCTGCTGCTGATGGGAGTCAGGCCAGATATTTTTAAGAAAGTCTGCTTGTTCGGTTGGCATGGGTCGGCTTGAAGTGGGTGTTGACTTGACAGGCATGACGTCGATGTTTTTTTTCTACCTCGTACTATTTTTCTCAACGATTCTTCCCGGTGGCCTACTTGTAAATTTCGCATTGTCGTATAGACCCTTTGCCATCGTCGCTCAGCTGGAAGAGAGCAATAAACATTTTAGTGTGAAAAATGCCGATGCAGACAGGCGACTAACCGAAAGGCAAACAGCACGATCAAAAGGCAGAAAGAACAAAAGAACGACAGACAGGCAGGCAGGCAGACAGACAGACAGACAGACAGACAGACAGACAGACAGACAGACAGACAAACAGACAGACAGACAAACAGACAGGCAGACAGACAGTGACAGGAAGGCAGACAGGGATGCAGACGAGATTGACAAACTGCTGGTGGATGGAGGCACAATATCGACGAGGTTAGTTTCACGAATGACAAGAACAAGACGGCAAATTGCTCCTGACTGACACACATAGCCCAATTCAGTGACTCAAGTTTCACTACTTTAAAATTAAACACATTCAATTTAAATGCTTCGTAAATTCGGAGGTTGTATATTTCACAGCTTACATCCGTTACAGAGTCTGTTTGAACGAATCCCGTAAATTGATTCCAAATAAACTTTATGTAACTTTCCCACGACTTTTTTGCAATTTAATCCACATACGGAGAGGCAAAAGATGAAATCGACTGACAACATTTCAGTAGTTGAGAAGCCAGATATTATGAGGGAGTGCCGAATAGATGGCAGACATCCTCCGACTATATGCACGTTACACCGCGAATGTTCCATAACGACTGACTTTGAAACGGGACGCTGTAAACGAACAACGGTCAACACTCAACAAACGCACGGCCTATCATAGGGCGATATATACGTACAGGCAAATCGATTTAATGATTTTCGTTCACGTGAACACACAGGCCATCACATCCAGCCAGCCTTGCAGTAAGCCAAAATCATCCAGGTCAGCAGAATTCCCTGGTCTACCGGCGGCTGACTCATGTACCTGCCCTTCAACAATTATGTAAGGCCGACTGGGACTCGTCGGGACGCACATCATTTCATGTTACAGCACTGCTTACTCACATCCATCAACATACAATTATTTGAAAATTGTTATTATTGACAAAAATTCAATTTTTTTTCGGTGTGCTACTCAGACACAGACACAGACGCAGCCACAGACACATTAGAATTACATACACAGATCACTCTAATAAACCACTAGCCCCCACAGAGCGGAGAGATCCGCCCACACCCCCCCCCAATAGTATACTGCCCATAGCACTTCTCAGTCTCAAGGTAACGCAACTTCTACCTGTAGTAGGCCTGTGCCTCTCTGACCGTAGACTAAACCTGTAGAGGTGAGCATTTTAAGCAGCAGCGTAATCGAGCAGAACGTTTGCTTACACTGACAAGGCAGAGTTGTGTGTCGGCCACCACGACGGCGGCACCGTCATATTCCATTTCAGCACCGACCCCTGCCTCATACTCTGTACACTTTCATATGAATGGCTACGTCGCTACGTACAGCCATTATGACGGCAACACACCGGAGAGAGAGGAATGTGTGTGACGACGGCGACTGCGAAGAACCGAAACCACGAGAGGTTGTTAAAATTTTCGCGTGGTGTGGTTGGTGCTGGTGTGTGTGTCTGTGTGTGTGTGTCCATGTGATGATTGAATGAACCAGATTTGTTGGCGTTTTCGGTGTGGTTCTGTCTTCGTCACCACCTCATCTCACCTGCTGCTCTACCTGAATCTTTCTCTTCTTCTATTCTATCACCATCAACGACTAACACCATCAGCAGCGGAGATCATAAAACACTCATAATGTATTAGGCCCCTCATAACTTCTATGGACCTCTTTCATTGCTGCAGAGAATGTGACCAATTATTGATGTGATTTCTACATTATTTTTGTGGAGCAGTCTACGCAATTTTCGGCGATCTGGATTTCTTTTGCTGCGAATTTACTGCGGGATCCGATGGTTTGATTTGCTTGGAAAAATTCTCTTTGGTCATGATAACATTTTGGTGAGTGAGTGACGCCGACGTACGCGGTATGGCGATCGTGGCGGACGTGCCGGAAATGCTTAGTTGTTCGCAAATATAATTCCGTAATTTTTGTCGTGTGTGTTAAATTAAGATGCGTATCGATGTCGTGATACATGCGGTGAGCGCGATCGCGAGGTTCGCCACAGGTTCGACCTCATAAGGCAGCTTCTACGTAGAGCGAGAGACAAGAGCCGCATCGCATTCCACGAGGTCCGCGCTCGCGCGAGAGAAAGAGAGTTTAACGACACGGTGATCTGTGCCGTTGACATTTAGCAGTAAATTTTCTCAGACTGTCTTTGATTTTTATCTTTTTTTCTTTAAGAAAAAAGTCTACTGTTTGTACTGTATACCAACGTACTACTGCTAGTGCCACAATTTGAATAGACGGCATGTTGGAAAGGTGTGTTTGGTATTATTTGGTCATTCGTACCAATCTTCTGCTCATTTTCTATGCATTGTATCAGTGAATAGCAAACTTAGTCAGTAGTACTTAGAAATGAAGATTTGGATTGATATTAGAAAGACACAACCTGAACAAACCCGAAAGTCTTACAAAACATGTTTATAGTTTTTTTTAGCTTTATGCTGTAGCACTGTAGCACAGCACGTAGTTCTGGAATTCTTGATAAAACCTTTTATTTTATTAAAAATAAAATCTAGGAAGTTGGTGAACCGACGTTTCTGTTCCTAAAATAATATCTGACTTTTATGGATTTTTTATAATTGAAGGACATCCATTTCCGAGCGAGCGTAGCAACGTGTGAGTACTTATACAGTAGGGTGGGTATATATAAGTCCAAGCTAGCTGAAAATTCTGCCTGAAAAGCCGGCTGAATTAAAACAGATTTCTTTCGATTTAAGTTGACCCATCACATGCTTTCAGGCAAAAACGTACTCCGAGTGAAGAAAGGGAACAGCGCGAATTATACATCTGTTATGCATGTAAAGTTGTAATTTAAAGTGCGCTCTCAGAAAACCGAATTACGATGAAATCTCGTACATCTGAAGTAGCATTCCGGAAAAGAGCATTACTGAGCTCCCATTTTAGTTAGTTAGTCCAGTATAGCTGATCTCTGAACCAAAAGTTTCAATTACTGTAACTGCACTTGGGATATTCGATCAGAGAGCCGAGGTTCTTGTATGTGCGCAGACCTTTTTGTGGTCGAGGCTCATATTAATCAACACACAGTTTTGCGTATTATAGTATCTCACTTCTTCACCTACAATCCCTATTTTTCCACAATGAAATTGTCTGAAACAATGCGTCTGCGCCTTCACTAGACACGAGTAAAAACATCAATCAATCAATGCGGCTTTGCTGGATTGGAGAAGTATACTATACAAATTCTACCAGTTTACTTTATGTGAAGGCTCGAGTGACAATTTTTATACAATTTAGTTTGGCCGATGCTGCGCTCCAGAGTTTTTTCAATTATCGACTGGGCCCCCCAATTTTTCCCCCGGCTTTTGAGGGGGGGGCGGAGTTTGTCCGAAATTTGTAAAACAATATACGAGGGTCTGAAATGATGAAACGTCCATTTATCTAGTGCAAAGTTTTAAATTTTTGATGATCTAGGTAGTGAAGTCTTGGACTATAACTACTGCCCTGTTTCACAAGAAATCTGGTCAGAATCCCAGAAGTCACACAAAACAAAATGCCAAAACCGGGGAGGTGGTGTGAGAAAACGTGAACTTTCCGCCGCTTCCCATTAGATTGAAGAATCTCCACTTTTTCACATTCATTCACAAACATTTACTTCCATGAAGGGTGTAAATGATTCACATTCAAGAAAGAACTAAAATACCACCGAATCATCTATCGAAATTAGAAATTGAGAAGAGAAACCCGGGATCGCAGAAAAGCGGGAAAAAATAAGCCGAGCACACAGCCATAATGACTGAGTGTAATTTTTCGGAACGAATTCAGAAAATCAAAGATCTCAGTCTGTATTTACCGGTAAAATATTACTCAAACTTCATCTGTTATTTTTTTGGTATACAGGAAGGGATTAACACCGGCCTAACTTGCGACTTATAACACCCCAACACCAGGACAGCAGCAGCAGACCACGAAAAGCCGAACGACGACGCTGTCGGTCGGTCCGTCGTGTGCGTCTGTCTGCGTGTGTGCGTCATGAAAGACCCCACGAGCGGATTTCCAGCGCCGACAATGATGGCCACGGATAATGGCCCCTCTTCCCAACAGCCTCGCAAGACCACCAGCAACAACAACCCGCCGCCGCTGTTGCTCCAACAACAACGCCAACGCGAGAACCTCAAGCTGAAGCTGCAGGTTAACAGCTTGCCTGCCGTCCCCGCTCAACAACAACCACCGCGAGTCAAGTAAACAAACAAAGCCCCATTTTCTCTACACACTTTCTCTTTTCGTCTTACCTCGCTTTAACGTTTTTCTCCTTCAACGTCGTCGTCATAATCATCACCATCTTATTTCCTATATGCAGTTTACATATTGACAAAGTGGCTGATTTGCATTGAGAGAGCTCAATTTTTTTTCTCTCTCGTGTCTGACTGTCTGTCTTTGCAGCGGCAACAGTCACACGGTCATCACCTCCTCGTCGACCCACACGATAATGCGAGTGAAAAAACCGCCCACCATGATGGCTGGTGCTTCACGTGGTGGTGGTGGTAGTGAGCCGGTCGGAGGAGGAGGAGACGGAGTACCCACACCGGTCAAGAAAAAGCGCATGTGCGCTCGCTGCGCAACCCAGCTGGGACGGTTCTTTAACACGGGCGCTCCGTGTCCGTCGTGCGGCCTGAAGACCTGCTCCGACTGCCGGGTGAAGATGTACCGGACCGATCGGAAAAAGACGTGGATCTGCACGTTCTGTGCCAAAGAAAGGCAAGGGAGGATAATGTAGATTTGTGCCGGTTAATGCCCAGACATGTGAACAGGCAGGCAGGCACGTAGACAGACAGACAGACAAGCAGTCAGGCAGTCCTTCAGTAAGTCAAAGAGACAGAAACGTTTTGGAAATTTCCAGGAAAGAACTGATGACAAGTCGCATAAATAGCACCTAAAGGATTAAAGCTGACGGACAGATATAAAAAGCAATCTCATTTGTAGAAAATATTAATTGTTGCGGAGAAAAAATGAACCACGGTACTCAGGCAGATGTTATCATTTTCTTCTGGAGGCAGATACGGGCCCGTATTACTATATTTTCTTTAAAACCTGGTAGTGCAGCAGGATCGATGATGATCAGCTACCAATAGGTATTTTTTCCACATAACATTCGTTTTGCTTGATGTATTTGCAAAGC
>LRSR01002580.1:0-23934 GCA_001579985.1 Hypsibius dujardini
CATCAGCCCGCATCCGTTTGAACAATGCTCGGTTAAACTGATCACATGAAGTGTGTGCGCGATCTTGATCTTGGGATTCGGAGAGATGATGCGGCGTTGGGCCGGGGGGGGGGGGGGGATAGGAGAAATGGGGATACGCCCATTTCCGGCTGGTGTAAATTGTAGAGTATCCGGGTACATGAGAGTACTACGCCAACAAGGCCAGGGAACCACGATGTGAGGGAAAGAGGAAGGGAAAGCTCTAGGCATGCCTGCGGATGACGATTCGAGCTTCGAGCTGGTAGTAGAAGGGCAGAGCAGGACTTCTTCAAGTTGAAAAGAATGAATGCGGGAAAGATTACGGCATAGTGTGGGTTGTTAACATCCCTAATTAAAATTCTAACTACAGGGTCACATGGGAAACGGATAAAACTAGACTTGAACCGGTAATAATAAGGTAGCCTTGTCTCGCGGACCGACAGATATTAGAAAGCTACCACAAACCCACAGGCACAGACGACAGACAGATAGGCAGACAGACATACAGACATACACCAATTAGCATTCGCACGTACGGATAAAGGTATTTGCATAGGCTGAAAAACACTGCAGGCAGTTCCCGTATTCCTCATGGAAATCACGCGATTACCCCGTAGTGCTTGCGCAGTAAAACCAGATGGCTCAATAATAATATTTCCAGGAAATATTACACTATCATAGATCGTGATTAATCAATATTTATACACGGTATATTCTCATCCATCCATCCACGGACAAAACCGTAAAATATCCAAACATCTCTTACATATAGAAATAGATACATCCAGACATCCACATAGAGAGACATGCAGGCAGGCAGAAAAAGACAAATAGGCAGACAGACATATGCAGGCAGACAGACATAGGCAGACAGACAGGCAAACAGAGAAACAGATAGGCAGACAGATAGGCAGGCAGACACAAGCAAACAGATATAGGCAGGCAGGGAGGCAGACAGAGACAAACATGCATAAAGGTAATCAAAGAGAATTTCAACGACACCTATGGGTTCCTTTAATAATACGTACAACGTAGCAGCAGTAATTCCCGGTAAGGTTACACAATCGGGCTATATGGCTAATCAGTTTTTCATTCGTTTACCTCCCAAGAAGGAGCAAATCATTCACCGTACCGGCGGCAGATTAAGCCCTCTGGGTCCTTATCACGAGAAAACTGGTGTGCCCGAAAGCGCGCAAAATGTACGGCAAGCACAAACGAGCTCCCAGTTCTAGTCCCTACTCCCTGGAGTCAAAATCCCAGTGGTTTTGGATTATAAATTCCCCAGAATTTGCCGTGCGCCGCATTGTGACTGGCTATTTCATCGGTCTTTTTTGGAATAATCTGCCATTTATGAATATTTTACTTGTCCTAACGAGACCAAATTTTTTTCAGGCAGTCCGCAAGCGAGTCTCTGTCCACGACATCTATCCCGTATAGTGTAACCCGTGCGTAATTGTACAGGATGTTCGAGCAATCATTCTCCAGGGGGCCGCAATCCGGATCTCCCCCAGCTCGCATATCCCCCTGAATCCGACGATGGCAAACTAGCTGATTGACGTGCCACATGATCTCTACTTGGGATCACTTTACCGTGGTTAAACTATATTATCCTCAAAGCCTATCAAGGCGCGTCCCATCGCTGAGCACCCACCGACACGATTTGGTCCGTTTTCAGTTAGACAGGCAGACAAAAAATACTCCCCGAAAAAGCAAGACACAATGTGTATATCCATTACTGTCACACTTTGCAGTCGTTTCAGTTTACTAAACATACAAACAGTTGAATAAAGAGACCTCAAACTGAGGTACAGACAGACAAACATACAAACAGACAGACAGACAGGCAGATAGGCAGATAGATAAACTGACAAACATACAGAGTACAGACACACATACACACAGTCACAGGTAGGCAGGCAGGCAGGCAGGCAGGCAGGCAGGCAGGCAGGCATGTATATAGATAGACACACATCGAAATTGACAAACAAGGCACGTAAACAAGCAAACATACAGTCCGATAAACTGACTGCTAATATTAAATGGTTCAGCTTGATGCAGACCCGTTGAGCGAACTAAGATTGTCCAGAGAGATGCTACATCGGGGAGGGCTGAGGATTACAGGACGAATTTCCGGGTCAATAAGCAGAAGCGTCTCTAAAGACAAACAACCTAACATGGGGCGGTTTCAGTTTTAATTGTGTGGTCACGAGCAAGCTGGATGAGTAGAAACGCCGATATGAGCCCAGTGCCGTCAGTGTAGACGACATTTATACGATACTAGGCGCCTTTTTGCTTTAGTCCCACAGCTCCTTAAACTCCCAACGTTTACCGAATTTAGCCTTTTATGACTAACAATGATAGCGATATCCCTAAGCGCACTGGTCTGGTGCGATGCCCCTATCCCAGCTATGGAGACTCACACCTTCGACAAGACAAAATAGTTACGTGAAGCATGACAGACAAACACCAACACGAGAAAGCAGAAGAAGAAGATGTTTACGTGTGGATGGGTGAAGAACCGCCCAGCGTACCCTGGAAGACAGACAGAGAGACGACAGACACGTCCAAGAATACCAATCCCGGGAACGCAGCATACGACCCGGCCGCGATAATGTCACGTCACATCTTGAGCTGAAAAGAGATAAAGCCGAAAAATGTTCCCATAAATATCGACCAGACAAGGAAGGACGCGCGGACGAGGAGGGGAGTGCAGTGCAGCGAGACGTGGTAAATGGTGTGTGTAGCAAAATTCTCAAAGGCGGGGAGACAAAAAATAATGGGCCTCCACAAATTGCACAATTATAGCCCGTTTAGCCTTTGCACATGCTGCGGACAACAACGGAGACAATTATGTACGCACTGTACAGTGTACCTGTAGCACTGGAGACCAGAGCCTGTCTTGGATTATTCAGCGTGGCATTTCGGAATAATAGATACGACCCCGTGAAAACCCCAAGGACCTTCGATAACACCAAAACAGACAATCGACAAACGTCGCATTTTCTCGAAAAACCCTGAAAATACTCTTCCCGATGGACGGGCGGATTCATTGACAATCCAATAAGAAATTTTTACGAAAATACAAACTGGCAGACGGACAGACAGACAACCAGACGGACAGACAGACACAGACAGACAGACAGACAGACAGACAGACAGACAGACAGAGAGACAGACAGAGAGACAGACAGACAGAGAGACAGAGAGACAGAGAGACAGAGAGACAGAGAGACAGACAGACAGAAAGACAGACAGACTAAGACAGACAGTCAGAGATTTCCTATTTTTCTAGACAGTCAGAGATTTCCTATTTTTCTAGACAGTCAGAGATTTCCTATTTTTCTAGACAATCTGAAATAATTTCAGGCAGACCGGCGGATCCATAGATAGACAGGCAGACGGGCAGTACAGACGTCCACGGGCAGAAGCAATCAACAGTTTGGGGTTTGAGTGAAAGTCACCGAGCAGAAAAACGTCGGTACCGATCAATTCTGATTTCATCCAAAGACCGAGTTAAGCTACACACGGTCACAGAAGCCAATTTACTTTCCAAGGAAGATAAACGTCGAAATAGGCTTATACAACGTCAAAAATGATTCAACTCAACTCCGTCAGGATAAAATCAAACTCGTGCACGTTGACATTAAGCGCATCCACTGCGAACAGAAAACGGAGAAATACTTATTGGTTTAAACAAAACAAAATGAGCAACGAACAGACATTATTTTAATTAGAAATCAAGCTTAAACAAAATAACTTAATTCCAACAAAAATTAATCTAGTTACGAATTTCGTTTATTGTTCATAAAACAACAAAGGAAAAGAAACCAATGCCGTGCATATTGGAATTAAAGGAAAATGTCGAAAGATAATGAGGAAAAATTCCTTCCAAAATGAACTAGTGTATTAAAATGATTAGTTTGGATTAGGAAACAATAAAACGTACTGTAGAGTCTCGACCACTTAGTGCCAGTTTTTAATGACCCCGTATATTATGACTGCAGGGTAGCACAGTGTGTGCAGGCATAATATACGGGTGGATCTAAAAATTGGCACCAAATGGTCGAGACTCTACAGTATCTTTCCAGCCATCGGCTCAATTCTTGTCCCGTATAAAAACAAACATGTCAAACTGTCCATATTGGTACATATCGAAAGCACCGGTACAATTTAACCAGGATTGAAAACAGAACCGGCGCCGAGCTTGTCAACCAACGTCGGTGTAATCGGCAAGTCAAGCAAAATGTCACAATGTGACGGAATCAGCCCGTAATATTCGTTTCGAGCCTCCGGCAAACTTGACACTCACGTAAAGTCCTCGCAATGGAATGAACACGGCTAATCCCCTCAGCAAACAATGTTTAAACTTCTTGTAAGAAACGTGAAAGACTTGAGGTAAATACAATTTACCAAATAATTCATAACTGACCCCAAAAACATTGTGTTGATGATATAAACAATCTCGCCGGTAGGAGCACAAAGATGACAGCAAAATTGATTCGACAAGAAGGCGTCAGAAAGCATACAAACAACGGCTGGGTATTCGGCGAACCCATGAAAAGCCGCAAACGGACTCCGGATGCAGCGAGGCGTAGTTCTTAATGAGTCGGTGCTGCTTGACATTAGGGCATATATTCAGGATAGTAAGCAGACGGGAATACAGTCATGCGCACGATATCGGAAGAAGAGATCCGGAGTCTTCAACCCAATGTTTTTAACAGTATAAAGGAAGTTCAGACAGATCGAATGGCCTTAACCTACATACACACCACAGACAGGCAGACAGAGGGGCAGGTAAACAGGCAGACAGACAGGCAGGTGAACAGGCAAACAGAGCGGCAGATCAACAGGCAGACAGACAGACAGAGCGGCAGGTGAACAGACAGACAGACAGATCAACTGGCAGGCAGACAGACAGGCAGGTGAACAGACAGACAGACAAGCAAGCAGACAGATAGATAGATCGACAGATGGGCAGACAGACCTACCGCCAGACAAACAGAAACATTTAAAGACAGACAGACAAATAAAAGTAGAATTAAATGCACTCCTCGCATGTGGTCCCACCGATACCCAGCATCGAAGGCAATGTTCATGTCTGTACATGCCATTCTACCGACGGACAAAAAGCGGTAGCATGCAACCACAAAAAGCCGTGCGTAACGAGAAAAAAATCAACAACAATCCGCCAAAGTAATTTGTCACACCCGACTGAGCCTACAAACAACCGAACGACTGCTTCCTGACTTGTGAGCATTGAAACTTCCACGAAGAAAAGCGCAACAATATGACTAGTAAGTACCGGTATGAAACTCAAGACGCACTTACAAAACATAAGTACAGACACTGGTTATCAGCGCACAACGAGTAATATCTGTACGGTCATTAAAAAACTCAATTAATCTCTCTGCAAATGGAAAACATTAAAGAAACTAGGAGGAAGCAATGTCTGCAAATCTTAACACTCGTAAGTGCTAACCGTTTTTGTAAAAATAAATGCGTTCAACAATAACAAAGTGCCCAAGGACGTGTGGCGCGGTGAGTGTGACTAGACACAACTCCGCAACTTTTCATTTATAACTCGCGGGTATTAAATTAGATACTGGATAAGTTAAACGCACACATGGTGCAGGTAAGCGAAAATTAAGTCTTTTTACAGCATGCTATAAAGTATTTTCATCGGACCCGCAGGGTCAGAAGACACTGGAACAATTGCAAAAAACCAGATTCGCGCTCACGAAATGAGATGAAATGAACTAGCACTAACTTCTGCTGTGGATATAACTTACGTTTGCAAACGTGACACGTTATTAAACTTATTGTTTAACTGGAAAAAAATATTCAAACCTTTTTTAAATGGCCGGTCGTCAAATGTTAAATCCCAGAATTGAATAGTACGGTACTTCCGGTGGGTTGCTGGTAGAGACACAGCCGCGTACGTTGAGCACGTGCAGACTTTCACAGTCAAACAAACGAAAATGATTCCTGCGACTGAATCCACAGACAAGCAGTTAATGAGAAAAGAAAATAAACCGGCGCAGCTTGTGGTGGATAGGATAAAGTAACGCGTGAAGAAAGACAGACACATCCAAGGAGCAATTAAAGCCCACGGATGTTTCGGCGTCGAAACAGAAAGATCCACGCAACGCTATGACAGGACGCGAGCGTCCCGGCACTCCGCGCTCCGGCACTCCGCGCTCCGGAAGATGATGTTGTTGTGCGCAACACACAACCGGTGGAGTGGGGGGGGGGGAGAGAGGGATAAATAAGAATCCGAAACTATTTCCGTCGCCGGCAGCGATGCAAAGAAGATCCTCTCTTAACGACGTGTGCTTGTGTAATAATCAGCCGGAGAGCTCGTTCAGTGCACGACGACGACGGCGACAACCGAAGACGTCACTGCACACACACACATACACAGACGGACGAACGGACGGACGGTGGCCAATTAAAAATATATATTTCAGGAAAGATTTAACCTCGCCGACGGACACTTTCTCCGCTGTTGTGTGTGTGTGTGTGTGTGGGTGTGGGTGTGTGGGTGTGTGGGTGTGTGGGTGTGTGTGTGTGTGTGTGTGTGGGTGTGTGTGTGTGTGTGTGTCGGAGCCCATCAATCAGAAATCCGCGCTAATATTCCGCGATGTCAAGAGCGGTGGGAAGAGAAGAAGAATGCCAAAAAATGCTTTCCATTTCAGCACTTCCGGTGCGGCGTACGGATGGGAAACACGGTCGTGGTTCAGCAGATCTCGCGTATAGGAAGGAATGAGATAACTTGTGATGATACGACCGAAATAAAAATTCCAACCAATATATGTGGGTGCGTCTCTCGTCGTTCGGTGGCGTTGGTGTCTCCTTGTCAGATCGGAGGACCCGAGACAGCAAATGGCAGCTAGCACTAAACACCACCACACCGCCGTCTGTAATTCTCAACGGGACAGACCCTAGGCAGACACACGCAGTGCCGAACACACACACACAGAATTTGATCAAGATTGTTGCTCAGATTGTGTCCGTCGGAGTAGTCCGTCGGGCATAAGTGCGCGGTGTGTGTGGCTGCTTCTCTTGTTACACAAATGGCATTTGGGTCCACCTTCTTCTTCTCCGGCCGGAATGCCGCGGGGTAAGAAATTGTTGCAGCATACAGTGAGTCAGTTTCCCGCTGTGAAGCTCAAACAGCGATATCCTCCTCGACTGCTGCTGCTGTTGTTGTCGTCGTGCCTTATTGTGTTGATGATCGCGCGCGCGCCCTGTTTGAGTTCTTGATCGCACTGTCGTTGACAGTTCCAACTGTTGTTTCGGTCGATCTTCCCCACTTCCAGTGCTGCGTTGGCGGCGTGGCAAAACTACACTCACCCACGCACACACGACGAGCTATGGCACGGCGAGAGAGAAGGGAAAATAAATATGATATTTGAACTGGATGTTTGCAACGTTTGGGGTGGACACAACAAGTGCGCTGGGTTAGAGACGAGCGCATTCCGGGGAGGTTACGTACCGGTACCGGCTTTGGTGAAGGGGGTTGATGTGTGTCACATCCACGATAGGCGTCAATTTTCGCGGATCTTCGATGTCTTGGGCAGAGTGAAGAACGGGCACGTTTCCAAGGAAAACGTGACGGCGAGATAGGTATCGGACACTTCGAAGTAGGTTAAATGCTAAGCTTTTCGGCCGCAATCGTTCCAGCACTCACCAGGAGAAGGTCACGTAGGAATGGCCCAGCAAAAATAAAATTAAAAACCAAACTAAAAAAAACCAAAACTAGTCAGCCAATTCCGACTTAAACTAAACTGAAAGTCTTACTCACAAGCTGTTAGTAAATAAAAATTTAAACTAGACTAAAATTAGTAATCTACTTTCGAATAATTTAACCTCAAATATTTAGTAACTAATTTTTCTAAAAAAATTAAATAATCGACAAATTTTAGTTTTTGCTATCCCTAAAGTCAAGTCGCCGACGATCGCCCTCACGAATACGAAGTCTGTTCGCAAAGACGTCAGTGAACAGCAATCCGCAGCGCCGTCTGTCGCCTGCATGCAGTATTCTTCTTCGCGCGCGGAAGAATCAACTAACTGAGAGGACATTCAATGCCATTCGAGGGGGGGGGGCGATTATTTCCCAGGAATCTTACCTGATAGAACACAAATCGCAATCAAGACCCAGTCCAATTCTCGCGAAGGTGGCGATCAAGCAACCTTGCTTGGATTTGTCCGGTTGTTCGCTTCGTCTGGGCTGAGTGCTCGATCCTGTTTCCTACCGCTACCGATGATGCTACGTACAGTACGACGAAGTCTTATTAGTCGCCGCTTCCGAAAACATCTGATTATCTGCCGTTGTATTAGACGGTTGAATCTGAAAAGGACATACATCAGGGGAAGAGTCAACATTATCGCACTGTACTGACGCGATAGCTTCGCGCAGTGGAAATAGACCCATCGTAAACTTAGACCTATGGATCCGCGCATGAGCTTACGTGCACTCCGGGCTAGGATAACGAAGTAATGCTCTTGCAGTGCGCGAAGCCATCGCGTCAGTACAGTAGTGCACGCAATACCCTCGCTGACTCGAACCTGTCATGTCACCAAAACGATGCCGTTATAGTTCAGCCTTCCTACCAATCAAACAATCAGCAGAGTGAAAAGCAGTCAGGACAACTCCCATTCGACAAATCAATCAATCGATAGGAAATCATCTGTATCTATAAAGTCAATGCATCAACCAGTCATGTTATCAATCAACCATGAAATCAAATGGTGAATACAACCAGCACAGAAATAGCTTGCAGACTGCAAGTTGAGAGTACAAAGGCACACGTTATCCTTATCGGCGATTTCCGAGGCAACTCTCCAACCTTAAAATTGCTTGTGTCTATATCTCCTCAGGGGAGGACCCGCCGACAATCACATTATCCGATCGGGCTTTCCACGCCCGCACTGGGAAGGAGGGAAATCATAGTTTCCATTCGATGCGTGCTCAACCTGCAAAACATAAAATAATATGTAGTAGCCTTATTGCCAGCCATGTGTATGTGATTTCATTATGAAATTGAAAGCTGATTGATTTGACAGCGGTCAAGCCCATACTTAAGATGGAAATTGTCAGGGAAGGATTCGTTTGATTGATGACTTTAAAAGCAATCAGCATGACAGTAGAAAAGTCGATTGATTGATGGATTGACTTACAGTGATAAACCGCGAAATTCCTCACGCGCACACAATACTGTATTTTTTCGATAGATAGCGACAGCGCACGAGCTGTGTAACGTTAAATTGGTCCCCCCTACTCGTTAGCCCTGCCCGGCCTGTATCTCGCATGCCATACAGTCATACACACAGCTTTCTCATGTACATCGGGCAATCATTACGTCACGTGACCGGTGCGCTGTCGCTGATTGGTTAACTGATGAAGTATGCCCCGAGACCAGATCTTTTACGAAAAAAGTATTGCACTTTTATCGAAATTTATGCCACAATAACGGACGCACTTAGCAATGGTAATTTGTAAAGATAACGGTGAGGGATCAGCGGCGGCTCTGGCAAAACCATTGGACAGCGAGAACGGATGAAATGGAACGTGGAGGGAAGATGTTTGCACAGAGGGAAAATTCTTCAAAACGTTCGGCGTTCAAGTACCATGAGAAGAACTCGTAAGCTTTAACACAGAATCTGTGATAACCGAAAAGAAATACAACGAGAAAACAGTAAAAAGAAAGCCGAAGCAAACAAAAACAAAAGCACAATTCTTTGTACATTTATCGTTTTGTGAACTTAAATCGGAACACCATCGGTCGTAGTCACACTGTTCAAATTGCAGTGACCCTACGAATACCCACAACTGAAAAATGTCCTCTCCTCATTAACTTCTGCATTTATTAGTTATATAACAGAGATTCCGGAGAAATTTTCAGCTGGTTTTGCATTTTATTCGAAGGAACAGCCCCTGCAGCTGTCAGGCTGAAGTTCGGCCGTTCCGGTCATTCAAAAACCGCCCGCACGAACCTCTTGGCTCCTCATCTGAGCATGCGGAATTGAATCGCCGTAACATCCTGTCCACTTTAGATTCGATGGCGTACCCGTTATACTGCTTAGCGTCAACGCGACTGGGCGTCCAGTTTCTCGATCTGTCTACAGTTCAGTCCGTCTGCCTCTTTGTTTATGTTTCTGTATGCCTGTCTGTCTGTCTGTCTGTCTGTCTGTCTGTCTGTCTGTCTGTCTGTCTGTCTCCCTGTATGTGTATGTATGTGTCTGTGTGTGCGTATGTGTGTGTGAGTCTGTGTGTGTTTGTCTGTTTGTCTGTCTGTCTGTCTGTCTGTCTGTCTGTTTGTAACAGACCTAAACTATTGAAAAATAATTGGTGTAATTTTAACTGATTCTTTCCTTTTCTAAAGTTTAAGGGCCGACGTTGCGAGGTCATCATGCAAGAGAACAACTAATTTTGAATTCTTCTGGTGGAATTCAATCCGTTTTCCTGGACTTGCTCGCCCAGGTGAAAACCCATCGTCAAGTTACGTACGAAAGGAAAACCGTCATTTTAAATTACAACCAAGGCTATTGGGACATTGGCCGGCGTAATAGTAAAAGGAAGCGTCCGTTGGATTGGAGAGCGTTATCTTGGACGACGGTATTGTGGACGTTTTCCTAGATGACATTCAGGACTTGAAGAATAGCGCTAAGTGGTTTGCTGACTTCAAAATCCAGTATAGGAATGGCTATTTGCTGTATGAGCCGCCAGGTACAGAAAAGACAAGCTTCATCAGCGTGCTGACAGGGTACTTTAACCTCAATGTCTGTATCGTGAATCTCAGCCAGCAGAATCTGACGGTAGATAGCGTGTTTGTTTCAGTAGTAAAATATTATAAGAAGGTGAACAGACAGATAGACAGAGACAGCCAGCCAGACAGACAGACAGACAGACAGACAGACAGACAGACAAACAGACAGACAGACAAACAGACAAACAGACAGATTTATCTCTCCCGCACTCAGTTCAGCACGTCTCGGTAGCTAAGATCTGTCCCTGGAATGATCATGGTTATGGAGTGTCGGACATACTAGTGCCACGCGTGGTGCCACATCCGTTGAACAAACCCAAACGTTGCACCGACCGACATAACTCCCACTCCTGCTCCGACTGCAAAATTTCTCTCGAAGAGTTTCCCCAAAAAGATATTGTTCTCAAAAAACTGAGCAACAATCTCTGTGATATTAAAATTAAAGAGATGGCAGATTATTTTCTGAATGTAGGGGAAGATTACGGCCAAAAAACCAGGCCACGCCCATTTCTTCGGTCAGATCGGCCGGAAGGAATTGGTTTAAGCCCATCATGGCGTCCATGGTGGTGGACAATACTGTAATTTTCGATTGCGGAAATGATCAAAAGTAAGGAGTGAAAGATATAATGGATGGTTCTGCTTTTTCGGGATGTCTCTAATAACAAGCAAGATACTGCTGTTGGATGAAAATGAGAATGAGAATGAGAATGAGATGAGAGTGAGATCATAACAAGTATCAAGCAAGTAAGGACGACAAATCAAAATTAACCAATCCGGATCGATTCATCAAATTCAAATCTCAACGGTTTCAGAATGAACAATTGGGCGTGGCAAGTACCTCCCCATTCGTAAATTACGCTTAATTTAATATATCACGGCATATCGCCCGGAATGACTTCGATCGACTTTGAAGTTGTGAGTTTAGTCTTCCTATTCTACTGAATTTAGTTACATAACGTTTATGCCCGTAGATCTTGTCTTAAATTAATTTGCCTGTTCTTTGTCAACAAACAATTAAACAATTAACGATACATTTTGCTTCTGCTGCGCCTTTGTTTAGCCGCGGTGTCAAATCCGGCGCAAAGTGTTATTCTATGAAGCCGAACCGGGTGATGTCTGCGCAATTTACCGCCAAAACTACAGGAATTTCGCATGCTTCCTATGCTAACACAATCACACGTGAGCCTGTGCGATACAGTTGTACATCAGAGAGTTCTTGCAAACGATATGGGGCATCCGTACAGTATATTATTTTATACTGTACGTATAACCCATACCGAAGTACACATACACACACATACCGAAGTGATTTTCTGTACACATACCGAAGTGATTTTTGGTTTCTTGCAAAGTGTAAAGTGTACAATTAATTATAAGGGGTACAGTATAAGAACCAAAACACAGCAACGCTCTCATCGGCGGAAGACATGGCAAATTAAATTTTTAATTAACGAAAGCGAGGAAAAAACGAATTTCACCAGAGAAAGAGGAAAGGGATTTAACCACTCAAGAAAATACATTTTAATACTGTAAAATTGCATTTAACAACATTTAAACGAAGTGAGTTGATTGACTTGATTTGGTGCATATAGAACGCAGTTTTAGTACCAGTTACACACAGTTGTATGACCGTATTGGCATAGTATAGAGAAATCAGTAGTTATTTATACTATATCGCTATTCCGTGCGATATACCGTTTGCAAGAACTCTCTCTCTAATATACGGTGAATGAGGAACTCATTCTTGACTTTGTTTAGCCTTACTTCCTTGCAATTAAATTCTTCTAAAAATTCCACGGTAAATTGAAGACTCACTGTCCATCTACACTGCTTAGGAAAAGTTCATTATGGCAGATACAAATACAGACTGTACATGAGTTTTCTGTGGTCTTGTGCACCTGAAGGGATAGCTGGGTCCCTTTGGCAGGTGGTCCTGCTCAAGATATCATAAGGAACGGGCTGGGCCGGAACCTGAGCGTACTCCCTTTGCTGTTCTGTATTTACGGACCATGAAAAACTAATGTGCGCTTGAACGATGCCGCAGCTTGCCAAGTACTATTTCGAGTGCCGCCAGGGCCACCGAGTTCGCCGTGGTGCGTGCGAGCTCGAGTCCTTCAAAGCTTCAAAGCTCCAGCCAAGCATACGCAGACGACGCAGACTCTTCTCTGGAGTTCTCGTACACACACGCGCGTACAAACACACACATACACGATATGTGTTCATAAATATCGGCAACTTCTTATCGCGAAATGTCGACCGCAACCGTGACTGTCATACCGGGAGGGAAGTGGTGTGCGCTGTACTCGTACTTACTTTATACACACTTACGAAATGCCATGCCACATAGAGTTTACCAGATTTCAAGTCGAGTTCCAAGCTGAAGTTTTCGCCTAGAGAAAGAACGCCTTGACGGCATCGCATCCTCAGCGGATGGATGATCAGAATATAGCTCTTCGGGATGGATGTGTCTGCTGTGCCAATCTCTCTTCTAGATATTATTACTGTCGCGAGGCTTCGCTGATTAATGGGAGGGTGCTGCACCTAGCTGCGGGATAGGAGAGCATGAGGCTCTGCTGGCAGCCGATTTATCAATTACGCTTGCAGGTATTTTTGTCTAAATTACCCGTTCTAAATCAACAGTGTGTGTGGGTGGGAAGAATGGCGCGTCGACGTCGCGCGGACCGGGTCTCGACGCTTTCAGCACTTTATTTTTTATACATACACATTTTCGTCGGCCTTGAAGGGATTGATAGTTCGGCGTACCGCACTCACCAGCGGAACTCGGTGTCTATCGAATTCGCATGACCATCGCGTTTTCTCATTGTTGTTGAAGGAGAGACCCATCATCTGTTGTCGTCCGCGCGCGGAGCCTTTCACCATCTAGACCGACGTGGACCCTTCTTACCGCTTTATTGTTGTTGGAACACTGCATAATCTGACTCGGTAAGTAAGCGCGTTATTATCACGTGAGTGAAGTTGTTTTGATTTCCACCGAAGATTTCAAGGGGAATCAATAATGCCTCCATCATAAATGTACATCGTGCTTGGGTCTACAGACAACGCTTGGGTCTAGGCTCATTATATAATGTTGATAAAGTTCGAATTCTTCGAAATTCTAACAGGTTTGGGTGAGCCAGCGCAAGCTGAGAGAGGGTTCCTAGATTTGTCTGAAGAAACCCGTCAGTGATGGTCTTTTTTTTGCACGGGAAGTTGGGAACTCACGAAGGCCGCCTTTGTATCATTGCACTTTGCATTGCAGTGCGTGCAAGTGCTGCGACGTAGGGTTTCGAAGAAGACGTTTAGGAAATGAACAGACGGGGAACTAGTTGTACTGTAACTGAACGGAGCCTAAAAATAGCCACTATGTTCGGTTGTCTATCAATAAATAAAAAGTTTGTGTTGCTTTGAGGTCGGGGAAGATGTATGTCACTCTCCAAGTGCTTGGTTCTATACATTTGCAGCTTATCTATAGGTATAGGTGCCTCCTTTGAATGCACGTGAAAGACGAAAAAGAATAACTAATGGGCCTCGCTTTTATCTGCCAATAATCGCCCTACTACCGTCCCTTGGAGGCCCTTTTCACAGACTTAAACCGCTACAGTCAGACTGCAGGAGTTCTTCAAGGGTTCTTCAAGGGGTGCTCTAGGCGTAATTTCAGTTCCGGACTAAGCACAGCAGTGTGTCCTCTGACTTTGCATGCTTTGCAGTTATTTGTTAAATACAATTACAATTTAAATACAATTAAATTAAGTGGTGCATTCACTCATTTGGGCTTTGAAATTCGCACAATATTCTTGAGCCCTTGGCGACCTTCACATGAACAGGATTTCGGATAATGAATATGATAATAAACGGTAAATGATCAGATTTTCTTGGGAAGAATCTGGAGCAACGAAGTGTCGTTGCCGAAATTCTAACGCAACTCGCAGTGAACAATTCCGCAAACGTGCGTGAATCATGCAAAAAAAAGTGTCTTGAGCTTAAATACGGCGACATGAGCTGCCAGACATGTGTAAACAACTGTCAGATGCAAGACTGGGCCACACCCATAATCCATTACCGCTGTAGTATATATATTTCTTTTGCGCGCAAAAAATATAACACTTTTAGTCTTGACCAGTGGATTCTGCTCACTTGCCGGATAAACATGTGAAATGACCAGAGCCTTCACAATCAGTAGCAGGGACCGAGTAGGCTAGAGACCCCTTCATCTACTCAGATGGTAGAGGGTACTTCAGGGTACCCATAATTCCGGGATATACAGTAGTAGACGGTACCGCGAAGTCGAGCGCCAGCACGTCTGAATAATCGATCTGTGTGGGCGCGGTGCGAGGTTCAGACGTGTTACGACCTTGCCGGAAGTGCGAAGCGGGCACCCAGGAGATCCCGGATGAGTCCTATCCCCGCTCTACTGTATACTACGTGCATACTCCGTGGTAGACGTACATGTAAACAGCTGATGTAACGAGCACGTCACGTTGAACGCAATCGAGTCACCTCCCATTTTTTGCCCGTGAATGCCTGTCTGTCTGCGTCATGAAAGGGATGGAGAGATGATGCTCAATCAATTCGCTACGCGCGGATTGCTTCAAGAGCGGCGAGGACCCAGTCTCCTCCTAAGCAGCGAGCATATGGTACTGTAAACGCAAATAAACGCCAGACACGCACTTTTTATCCGTTATTGTTGTTCTGTGCCAGACGGAGACACATACATACATCGCATTAACCGTCGATCGTGCACACTCGTTCAGTCAAGATCACACCCGCAGACACAGCCGAGAACTCGACATTTTTGAGTTTGTTGCCGGTGTACAATTCTCGCTCTTACCGCGATTCCAGCTGAAACTCGCGAAATTGCCGCTGGACAATTTTCTACTCAAATCGGCCTGCGTACCTTATACATACGGTATACTTGCGCTTGTCTTGTCAAAATCATGTTGCCTGCCGCAGGAGGGTGCCAAAAACCGGCTTTCTCCAAAGTTGCTGTTTTCTTGTTTTCTCTCCGTTTAATCAATTCGCCGTGTACCCTACCCCGGCACACTGTCAGCGGCTTGAGAAGGCGGACCGGGCGACCTGTGTGTGAGGAAAGCTGACTTTAACGGTGTGACAATGCACGACGTCTGTTTGACTCACTTGTACGTTCGTTAAAAATTAAGCCGTCGGTGTGTGTGTGTCTGTGTGTGTGTCTATTGAGAGGATGGAATTGGAATGCTGTTTTCGGTGTCGTAATCTTTTTTTACACTGTGTGTGTGTGTTCGTCTCACACGCAGACAGGCCTGAGAAGTCGGCTGTGCTTGAAATTTTTCGCGCACGTAACTGATTGTATCGTTTTTTGGTGAGACGGTGTGGATGAGATGGTGGTGATATATTGTTTTCTCTATGATCTTTCTTCCAGTGTGTGATGGACGGAGAGGATGAGTACGAGTCGGTATCCTATCACTCGGGCGGATACAGCCACGTCTCGTCGCACTCCGGCCTGTCGGGAGCGTCGCTGGCGCACAGCGTGGAGTGGGGCGCGGATGAGCCCATCTTCCGCGAGGAGGAATTCAAAGACAGCATACGTACCCTGCAAGGTAAGCACTTGAGATGGCTTATATCCATCCATCCACCGGGGCTGTTTGTGTTATGTGTTATTATTGTCTCTCTCCTATCAAGCCGGGGCGACGCGGTTAACAAGATCACGGGTAATACAACAAAAAGAAAAAATTGGCCGCGAACTCTAATGTTTTGATTTCCTCCGGGGGCCGGGTTGGTTAGCGTACGGCGCGCGTTCGCCGAAGCTAATAATCGCTATCGTTCAATAAGCCGTGATGCAGGACGCGTTTTTGCTGACGAGGGCAGTAGTGCCGTTAATAGCCAGCTGATCAAAGATGATTGCTGGCGTATAATTCAAAAGTCGAAAAAAAGATGTTTAGAGCATTCACTCTTGAGGCAGGCCATTAGTGCAGGCGGGGGCTATAGATGAGCTAGGGCAGTCACGCAGTCACGTACCTCTCAGCTCTCCGGCATAAAATTAGAGGAGCGGTCGCATACTTATATATATATATATTGCAATATGTGATTTGCCTCGACCGCGACGAGTTTTTACGGCTCCCGTGTTTGTCTATACAGCGTGTGCAGTGTATACAGCGTACTACTACTTACCGGAACCCGTGAGGGCCTGGGCCTTCTCCGTAGATACCAACCGACTCAGAGTTGATGTGGTTGGAAAAGATTTCGTTGTGTTGCGTCCGTGCCGTGAAGGGAGAGTGGCGCCGGGCATGGCGGAGGTCGTCGCGTACCGCTGCGGCTAGTGACAAGATGCGTTTGTTTTATTCAGATGAGCAGGAGCGAGTCCAGAAGCGCACCTTCACCAACTGGATCAACTCGCACCTTGCACATGTAAGTCATCATTCCTATGACAGATTATAAAGATTTGATCCTTTCGCCTTTATATTAAGCAAAGGTGCGTGAGAAGACACCGAGTCAGCGTTTGTTTGAGACGTTTTTGACAAGTGATACTAGCACCTGCTGACTATATATCGATTATCGACAATAAAGTCAATTTACAATTAACGATTGATCTACCGCGTTGACCACATGGATAAATTTATATTTATATATATATATATATACCCATAACATAAGCCGCAACGTTCCATTTTTCCTGGAAGAATTTGATTTCAATAATCAAAGGTAATTTGAATAATGCTTTTTAAGAAAATTCTACATTTCATTATATAAGTGTGCGATGATAAATAAAACGGATAGCGGATAATGACCAGGATCACACACAATTGCGATTGATAGGGTACTTTGAATTATCATTTAAAATAGTCTGCAATCAACTGGTGGGCGAACACTTTGACGTAGTGCTCTGTTGCTGTTTGCAGCATCCGAATCGTCCCTTTGTCCAAGATCTTTATACGGATATTCGGGACGGGAAGTCACTGTTGGCGCTCTTGGAAGTGCTGTCCGGGGATTACTTGGCAAGTGATCGAAATTAACGGGTTTCATACATCCACTCCTCCGGTCCTCTCGCAATTTCCGGCTGATGTTCTGTTTATTGTGATTGCTGTATTTGAGGAAAGTTATCTTTGGCAGCCATGCGAACGCGCACGAAAGTACCAGCGATCTCACTACCTCGTCAACGTGGAGAAGGCCCTGGACTACCTGCGATACCGTCAAGTCAGTGGTCTTGTTTGTTTAGTGTTCAATGACTCCCTCACTTCACCTCACAGTGCCTCAACCGGGTGTCGTCCTGCTTTCCCTTTTTCAGATCAAACTAATCAACATTCACACTTCCGATATTGTCGACGGAAATCATACAGTTATTCTCGGATTAATATGGATTATTATCCTTCACTTCCAGGTAAGGTGACGGCTACACACTTGCCTATCTCAATATGACTGCTCGCTGTTGACTTAAAACTTGTCCAGACTTGTTGATTTATGGTCAAGCATTTCAAGCGCATCGGTAGCTTATCTTTCTCGGTCACAAGAGAGAGAGATGAAAATAAATTTAAATGCTGAGCATAAATGTGTTGCTGCTTGGGTTAATGATTGCAAGCAAATGCGTTGCTGCTGCTTCTTGATCCTTTATGAGCAGCAAAAGACATTATCAGTTTTGATGGTGTTTGGAATATATCCAGATTATCAGTTTTAGGATGTTCAAAACAGCTAAATTTGTTTAGATTTGAGTATCTGACTACACTCTATGTCCATTGTTTGATTCATTGGTTGATTCATTGGTTGATTCATAGTTTGATTTATTGTTTGATACATGGTTTGACTCATTCTTTGACTCATCGTTTGATTCATTGTTTGATTCATAGTTCTTGTTCCCTTTTTTGTGATATACAGGTTTGTGATATGTGTACTTGATACGGGTTTTATGTCGGCAGATCAACTTCGAAATTTCTACTACGTACGACGCGATGTCGACCGCAGTAACCACTCCAAGTGGTCGTCGGTCAGCCTTGTCGACCTACGAATCCGGGGCTTCCAGTGCGGACGCCTCGCCTCGCCCACGAACTGGAAAGAGTCACTTCCAGGCCGGAGTGTCTTCCATGATCTTACGCTGGTGCAAAAAGGAAATCGAGGAGTAAGAACCGCGATTGCGTGCCCTGGACCGTCACATGACTGCAAAGTTGTCTTTGTCCCTTTGCAGCCGGTTTGGAATCCCGATAACGAACCTGACCACGACCTGGCAGAACGGAATGGCCTTTCTAGGCCTGGTGAAGGTATTAGAACCGCATCTTGTTAATCTTTACGAATACAGGGACACGTCGATCAGCATCCGGCTGGAGACCGCGTTTCGTCTGGCTAAGGACCATCTGGGGATACCAAGACTGTTGGAAATTGCCGGTGAGTTGTATAGCCTTGATACCTGACAGGGTGGAAGATGTAGGACCCTTCATCCACCCTGTTTAATGGTGGAAGATGCAGGGCTCTTCACCCACCCTGTTTAATGGTGGAAGATGCAGGACCCTTCACCCACCTTATTTAATGGTGGAAGGTGCAGGACCCTTCACCACCCTGTTTAATGGTGGAAGATGCAAGACCCTTCACCCACCCTGTTTAATGGTGGAAGATGCAGGACCCTTCATGAAAAGAGTTAAATGTTTTTCAGACCTCGATGTTGACCGTCCGGATGAGCGCAGTATTATGATCTACATTTCGGAATTCATCCGTCGATATCCCCAGATCAGAGAGCGTCGTCGACTGGCCGAAGAAGAAAGCGAGGCCACCGAGCGCGCGGAATATGACCGACTGAAGGAGTGGTGTACGGATACGATTGTTTCGTTACGCTGCTCCGAAATTCCGGACCGCCCGACCCTTGCCTACTTCGAGGTAAAGTCTAGGCCCGCCCCGCCTCCCGGAAATCAAACCAGACACCACGTGGGCTCGCTGTGACAAAATTATCGGATTTCCCCATCTTGAATGTGAACTGAAATGATACAGGAATACCAAAGCTATCAGGAGAATCTCCGAAACCGAGCGGTGGCGTATATGCGCCTGAAGGAAATGTTCGAAGAAGGCCGGTGTACCGTCCTGACGGAGGAGCACTTTGTCGAAATGGACGGACTTTGGGTGAAGCTGCTGGCCGAGAAAAACCAGTGGCACTCAACGTTATTCGAGTACGTCTGCGTCGAGTACTCACGAGCTGTTTCCCGCCAAAAAACCCATCGACACTTACCAGGTTATGTTATTGCAGTAACCTCCATGGCCGAGAAAGAACGATGTGCTCGCGTTTCGACAAACTGGAAGACTCGTTGTACGAAAGTATCATTCGGCCGTCTGTGCGGATACACACATTTCGCCGGTCTGACCTGGAAGTCCGGATTGCTCGTTATGAGGCATGTCCATGACGTATGTGTTTCCGGTAGCGGGAATTATTATTGAACAGTTTTTCTACCAGGAGCTGAAAAGCGAACTGCAAGTGGTCGGGGATATGCTCCACGAACTGGAAACGTATGAGGAGGTTTCCGACGACTTTAAGGCCCACAGACTGGCCGACGCGCTCTCCTCGACTTGGCGGTTCCTCCACGAACGCTGGCTCGAGCAGAAGTGCAGCTTGCTGCTGTACCGACAGCGCGAAATGGTGACGGACTGGGAGGCGCGGGTGTCGCGCTGGAAATCGGTCACCGCCAATCCGGACCGGACGAAATGGCGCAACCGCTTGGAGGAGGAGTACCGGTCGCATGTCGTGCTGCAAGGCATTCACGGGAAGTACGCGGATCTTTCGAAGCAGTTTCAGGAGCACTTGGAGCAGTGTTCACACGGCAGCGGAAGTGGCCGTACAAACTTGCTCAGCTCCGCCGGCTTAGTCAATCGACGATGGGATAAGGTCCTTGAGGCATTGGCTCAATTTGACGCTCTCATTCGGATCACGGAGAGGCAGCAGTTTAACGTCACCGTGGCAGAGTCCACAATCACTTTTGCGAATACCCGCACGTCTTTCAGTCATAAAGGTAAAGTTTGCCACCGGCATTCCACCAGTGAGTTCGCAACAAGCTGTAGTACAAACGTGGCATAAACCTAAGGCCGACCGAATTAAAGCCAACTTTTTACCGACGTCCAGCAAAATAGAGTGGTCGGAGTTTGAGCCAATTTTGACCAATGCTTGCAGCTGTTTTTGACCGCAGCTGACAACGCAGTCTTTGCTTAGTCGATTGATTTTAGGATTTCGAATTATTTTGGCAATCTGATGTTAAATCAATGAATCAAGCTATGTGAGAAACAGCTGCACGCATTGGCCGAAATTGGCTCGAACTACGACCACCCCATTTTGCTGGGCACCGGTAAAAAGTTGGCTTTAATTCAGTCGGCCTGAGGTTTTTGCCAGGTGTGTATTAGTGTCGTTTTCATTGCAGAAGTTCTGCCTTCTTCGAGCTCAACGTCCAGCACAGTGTCGTGGCTTCATTATGCCAGAAGGTAATTGATGTGTATAAGTAAGCTTAAAATTAAGAACGTTTATGACTGACGGACATTTTTTTCAGAGTGGAAATTTTCCAAAGGTCGCTGGACGATCTCGAAAAGCAACTTCTTTCTGACGAAAGAATCTCCGCAAAAGATATTGACGATCGAAACATGATGCTTCTCTTAATTCAGGTTCGAGCACACATTAAAATGAAACGCATCCTGTTTTGATGATGACACTTTCTACTTCTGAATTTTGTGCTGGTATAGAATCTCAGAGTGCAAATGATGCACAGCCAACAAGAAATCAACGACGTTCTCATTAGTATAACCGATGCCGACAGAGAGTCCACTCGAATGCCGGAGGAGGAAGCGCGGAAACTCTCCGAACTCATCAGCCGATACGAGTAATACAAGCTACAAAATTAGCTTGGCTTTGGTAATCGGTTAATTTGGTTTTTTTTACTGATAATTATTTCTTTTTACAGCTCACTTCTAACGTCGATCGAAGCGTTCAAACGAGGACTGACGGTGCGTTCGCCGACTACGTCACTGCCATCTACGACGACGTTCAGCGCCGGAACTCCTGGCGAACTCAGCCCGTCGCTACGGAGCACAGGATATAACAGCGGAGCTACCAGCACGGCCACTCAACCCATATCGAAGCCGTCCGTGAAACAAATGGCCGGCCGATTTGAAGCAGCAATTTCAACGCGAATGACATACGAACGCACGACCATTGAACGGACATCGGTAGTCTCCCGTTCCTATCAAAAGGCACCACCAGTTGTGGAGTCCATAGCGGCAACTTCCGCTTCAGCTCCTATTCGTCACAAGCCCGAGTGCTCACGGTCTGAACACTCGACAAAGAAAACGTACGAAGTTAAAGTCGAGACACAACTGAACGACACTCTTCGACGAACGCGAATCAACAAACAAGCGGAACATGATTTGCGACGTCAAATTTCATCCATTCTCGACATTCTCCGACATCGCGTGGCTGTGAAGGATGATATGTTTGGACCTAATGGTCCCGTGGACCGGCTGAAGACAAGTGAGTCGATGCGCCAGTCTTCGGGTGTGCAGCTGTTCGCTGATCGGCCCGACAAGGCCACCACATCCAGATTGAACCTTCGTTCCCCAACGCCAGCAGTTCGAGAGGACTTCCAGCTTCCACATGTACAATTACGCAGCATGAGTGACCGGAAACCAGTCATCCCAACTTCGTCAACAGACCAGAGTGCGGCTCCAAAGAGACAATCACCCAGAAAATGGACGGAGTCGATCGTGACTGAACACCGACAGACTCAATGGAGTAGCAGAACAAATCACGAGGGACGAGACGATATCTTTTACGACACAGAGAGACCTGACCTCTACGATTCCATTGCAATAACCCATCTTGTTCGAGAAACCGGGGTGCATCAATCAGGTCGCACAACGTCCCGGGATCATCAACCACAAAATCGTGCGGAACAGACAGGGATACCAGCGGAAACACTCAAGGAGGAATGGCAGCAGTCTACTACCATACGCACAGATACATTTGGTGGCAAAACCTCGCCGCGTTCGCAGGGAACGGCAGCGAGAATCAACAATGACTTGTATTCCGAAAATTTTCCGATTCCGAATCGACTCGCAACATTTGAAGAGCAAAACGAAATCAACAAGCCAGATCACAACAAAATAAGGACGACTGAAAAAACGAACGTAGGAAAAGTCCAAGAACACAACGTGTCTGCCAAAACTGAAATAATTACCTCCGGCGAAATCAACAAACTTGTTGAAGAATTAGCAACATCAAAAAAAATATTTGGTAAGGGCTTTAAGCTACCACGAACGTTAGCAACAGAAGCCAAGTATTATCTCGACCATTTTATTTTGCAATTTCAGAAGTCAAGATCCAGGCAGATCCCAAAACCGTTCAGAAAGCTGTGATAACCATCGATGTCGAAAATCTCAAACACGACAAACTAAACCAGACCGTTGTGATAAATAAAGATATCGCACAACATATTGCTCCCAAGGATGACGTCTTCATCACCACCACCGAACAGGTTCCGGTGACCAGCGTTGTCGAGTTGGAACGTCAACGAGAGACCCAACGGGAAGCCGTCCAAGAGTCATTCGACACCGAACCAACCACGGTCAAAACCATTGCCACCATTGTGCCAGCCGAGATTGTGGTCACGGCGGTACGGGATCATTTCGACATAATAACAACCGAAAAGTTCCTGCCCGAGGCCGTGAGTGGTCTGCAATTGGAGGAGCTCATCAAAACGGTTACCGAGATTCCACTCCTCGAAGAACCTACACCGGAGCTGCGCGAGCGGACGGTCGAACAAGAGCTGGTGCATCGCGTGTCACCCAAGGATGAGGTCTTCATCACCACTGCGGAAACCGTGAAACGGGTCGGGGAAGTCGAGACACTACACGAAACTATCGGTACGTGTACTGCAAGAGCGACCGATATTTCCAAACGGGAAACACATTTTAAATGTTGTCTGTTTTCAGAAGTTACCACTCAGCCCGAACCGACGGCCGTCCAGGAGACCCTGACAATCGTCCGAGACGATAAACACGTACCGGAAGTTTTATCCCACCTCACAGTGGAGGAGCTCAACCGGACCGCCGTTGTTGTTGAGGATATCACACGACATGTTGCTCCCAAGGATGACGTCTTCATCACCACCACCGAACAGGTTCCGGTGACCAGCGTTGTCGAGTTGGAACGTCAACGAGAGAC
>LRSR01002581.1:0-20479 GCA_001579985.1 Hypsibius dujardini
TAGCTCCACCGTTCTTTCTAATAAACGGGCTCGATGATAGGGGAAGGGGATGATGCGAACGTATTTCCTGCTGGACCCCATCCATTCACACCAATCTCTGAACGACCCACCGGTCGATCCGCTCTACTCACCAATAGCGCCGCGACCAGCGACTCCTCATCGGGTTCGCCACCTGAAACGGCACGACACCCTCCAACGCCAATCCTCCGTCCAGTCCCGACTCAGTCCAAGCCCGCTTGCCTCCCAGGGATTCAAATTCTAACCGACACCGCAGAAGCAATCAAACATAGTTTACCGTCAATTCCCCATTCCTTAAGCCAATTCTTCCCATCCGGTCCTCCAACCGTTCGGTCTCTTCTCTCAAACAATCCGCCAACGCATACGCGGTTCCGCTTTTCCCCGGCTGACGACTGTTCGCAAGTGCGACTTCCCACACAAACTGCTTCAAGTATTATCAACCCATTAAACTGCACCAAACACATAAATCGCCAAAGAACTCATCCAAAAGCATCGTTACACACCCCAAATTAAGTACACTAAAACAAACCAGCTCAACGAAATGACATTCTCTAACCACCCACGCAACAGGAGCGAGAGAGAGAGACTTGTGAGGAATTTCGGTGATCCAGTAGACGGCAAACCGGCGTTAAAAAAAGAAATTCCTCTAGCAAAGAAGTTAACTCCACAGAAACGATGTCTCCAAATTACATGAACAGTCCAACAAACAAACGGAACAAAAAAGCCAACAAAATACGCTATTCTAATAGAAGGAATGAGGAGATGTTTAGATTACGTCTAATGTCTGCGGCTACGACTGCTGCTCCGCCGACCGCCGCCGCCGCCGCCGGAACGGAACTTGGTCGGGGTGGGTGAGCGACGCCGACCGCCGCCGCGGTACGACGGACCAGGGGAGTTATTACGGCGATTGAAGCGTCCTCCACCGCCACCGCCACGGTAACCGCGATCATCCCTTCCACGGCTGCGGGAACGGCGTCGCGGTGAACTATTGTCCCTTCTCCCCGGTCCACCACCGCCCAGCCGACGGTCGCGGGAGGAACCTCTCCGCGATCGATCCTAAAGAGGAGAGAGCGAAATCGTCACCAACATAAGTTCAAACATCAGACAGTAGAGCAGCTTATTTGGATTCCAGTCAGCTCATCCGACCGTCCCACGCTGTCAATCAATCAATCAAGCGCAACGTGCACTCTCACCACGTTCATCCCCCTTTCTGTCCCTTTTCTCGCTCTCCCCTCACTACTACTCCTCATTTACAGCCATCACTAGTCGGGAGATGATTTGTTTTCATCTCTACCAGTCACACTGGGTGAGAAACACTTACGAAGCCAGCCTTGCTCTCTTCCCGGTCGCGTTGGGCGCGCTCCTGGTCGAGCTGCTTCCGGCGGTCGTCCCGCGCCGCGGCGTTCCTCGCCTCCTCCTCCTCGCGCATCTTGATCTACAATGAAGCACGATTAAAATCCCATCAAGTCAGCCCTTAACAGGGCAATCCGAGTCGGGGAAGGGAAAATGTCGCTCCACATGCCTCCTCATCAGTGAGTGGTTTCCAATACAGCTGCGGACGCGTTTCGGTGCGCTGAAAAAGGATCTCCAAAGCCGTGCCAACTACGACCACAAAAACAGTCAGTTAGCACATCCCCACGAGAGAAACTGCGGAAAGAGCTCTTCATGAGCAATCGCGGAAAGAACGTGGCAATTCCCTCAGACAGTTCCGACAGTTCCCTCGGACAGTTCCCTCGGACAGTTTCATTCACCTGGCTTAGTGGGCGTCTGTTCGAGGTCCTTCTCCTTCAACGTCAGCGACTTCCCGCGGTCCCACTCGCGTTCCGACGCCTTGTCCGCGATATCGGCGGACCGATCGCCGTCCTTCCCCTGACCGACGGTCTCCAACTCCTTCTCCCGCTCGGCGCGACGCTCCAGCCGCTTCTCCTCCCGCGCGAGGGCGACGTCACGGTGCGCCTCACCCGTTTCCTTATTGCTGGCCACGGTGATCTTCAGCTTCTCCACCGCTGGACGGTCAATGTGCGGCCTGGCGGACAGCGGGGTCGGCCCAACCGTGGGACGTCGAGAGGACTCGTGGTGGTGGCCGGGCAGTAGACCGGTCGGGATTGACGGAGTCGAGGAACGATTTTTGAACTGAAGAAACCAACTGAACTGAACCGAACTGTATCAATAAAAAACTCAAACTTCGGAAACATTGCTAAGCAACCAATCAATCAATCAGCCAAGTACCGGAGACGTTGCTAATCAACCAATCAACCAATCAATCAAGCACCGGAAACTTGCTGATCAATCAATCAAGCACCGGAGACATTGCTGATCAACCAATCAATCAACCACCGGAGACATTGCTGATCACGGAGACGTTACTGATCAATCAATCAATCCAGCACTGGCTATGCCGTCTTACATCTTCCTCGCGGATGAATTCCACAGTCAGCTTTTGCGGGTTCGTCGCAGGCCAGGTGAGACCGAAAAGCGCCTTCCGACTAGCCTCCGCTTCTTCCTCGGTCGAATACTGAAATACAAAGCCACCAGTAAAATGTCGCCCCCACTTGAAGGTCCACCTCTCCAGCCATAAACATTCAGCGAGACTTACAGTAGCGATGCACTGGGATTTGATGCCGTCAATCCAGAAATGCTCCGCATCGTCCACCAGAGTGCCCGTCTTCTGGAGGAGCTCCTTCAGCATCGGCAGCGAGAACGGCCGCACCAGATTGCGGATGTAAATCATCCGCGTGACGGGGCTGCGCGACGCCGGGGGGGATGTGCGGTCTCGGGGGGCGGTTGACTGAGAGGAAGAATCTTTCGGGATGGACACTAAAAAGACGCAAAAGCTGATCGAATAAAAAAACCCAAAATTGTTTCTCTAGTAGTTTGACGTTCTATCAGGAATTGAGAATTGCTAATCACCTAACCGTTTTGAGCAAGGGCACGAGGAATGGACTCTTCCACTGTTGCGACATACTATTGATTGATTGATTAGCAAGTGTCGTTCATTTGCTGATACGGTTGATTGATTGATTGGCAAGTGCTCGTTCGTTTGTTGGTACGGTTGATTGATTGATTGAATTGGCAAGTGCAAGTTCGTTCATTTGCTGTTACGGTTGATTGATTGATTGGATCGGCAAGTGCACGTTCATTGATTTAGTGTTCCGGTTGATTGATTGATTGGATCGGAAAGTGTTTGTTCATTGGCTGTTCCGGACTTACCAGACAGTCCCGAACGTGCCATCTTGCGGGGCGGCTCCTTGATCTCTTTGGAGGGTTCCACCAACGGGACGCCGAATTTCTCACTGCGAGCCCTCATCACTTCGGCCATTTTGTCGCTGGTCGTGCTGGAAGTGGTGACCTTGTCGGGGGACTGGCGCCGTTTCAGACCACGCGGTTCGTCTGACTTCGGTTCGTCCAGTTTGGCCGCGACGGAGACCTCCTTCATTGTGACACTAGGAGACCAGCCTTATTAGTCGTTTGATCACCTTTTCAGAATAAACCAAACGGTTGTCGGGACAAAACTAACGTTCACTTACTCCTCTTCCGGCTCAATCTCGCCATAGTCCAACTTCTCTTCCTCCACGCTCATCGATTCCTGCGGAGTAACACCATTTCTTGAGAGGATTCACCCAAAAAAGAACACTCGATGGTCCACAGAAGTGAAGTGGAAGCTTACAGGCAGTTTTCGCGGCTTCTCATCCGCCTTCTTCTCCACCACCGCCGCGACTTTCTCCACAACAGGAGTCGCTTCCACGGTCGCAGGCGGCACCACTGTCTCCTTCAACGGCGACGGCGACTTGGTCGCACTAGAACGCGTCGAGCGGGTCGCCCTCGACTCCACCATCGGACTCTCCCGTCCTCCCGCCACATGCTGCGGGGATTTCACTCCTGCCCCATGCTGCGGGGATTTCACTCCCGCCCCATGCTGCGGGGATTTCACTCCCACAACCGTGTCCACGTGTGCAGTAGCCGTGCTGGACTCCTCGGCAGAAGCAGTCGGCTTCGCAGGCACCTCCGCGGTGGTCTCCGCTTCGTTCAGCTCCGCAGTCCAGCTCACCTCATGCTGCTGCTCAACTGTCCCATCAGCCACGGTACCCTTACCCCTACTTACCACGCTAGCATTAGACTTGACCAACCCTACCGAGTTCTCATCTGTCTCTGAAAGCTGCGAAGAGTGCGCCAGTGGTTCACTTCTTTTCTTCTCTTCTTCTTCATCTGGCTTCTTCGGACTACCTATAATGAGTTCTTCCTTCTTCGGCGACGGACTTTTCAGTTTCCGTTGAGCTGGACTGGTGTTGGCCGGCGGCGGTTCGGCTTTAGCAGACGCCGTGGGAGTGATCACGGACGCGACAGGCGGCGGAGTCACGACGGCCTCTTCCTGCTCCGGCTCCTCCGTTTTGTCGCCGGCGTTGCGAGTGCTGCGACGCATCGGCTCGGATTTGCGGCCCTTCCGACGGCTGTTGCTATTGCCGTCGAGGTCCTGCGCGGCCGACGCGGGCATCTCTTCTTCCTCCTCGTGGTGAGATGCAGACGCGGCGGCGGCGCTGTTGGCGGACACCCCTAAGATGGGCTCCTGCTGCGGTGGAGGTGCGCTGACGTTCCGGTGGGGTGATGTGGTGATGACGGTCCTCGGTGGTGATATCTCGATCTCATCTGACTTTGGCTCAGCTGAAACAACAACACGCATATGCACTTCTGCAATATAAAGACCAATCAAACAATCGACCAATCAAACAATCAATCAACCAAGCAACCGACCAATCAATCAATCAATCAACTAGAGGACCGACCAATCAATCAATCGACTGAACAACCGACCAATCAATCAAATGAAACACAACTGAACAAACCACCCCATCAACAGTTCACTGTCATGGATGGTCAGTTAAAACGAAAACTCTTCCCAAAAATGAATTAATTAAAACCAGAATACTCTCGAAAATCAGAATGAACTGTATTTTTTAGAGGGATTGGTACCTGATTGGATTTTGCGCTTGTGCTCGAGGGATTCCGCCAGCTTGGATTCCCGTTCCGCGAGATACTGGGCGATGATGCTGTCACCCTGTAAAAATTGGATCAAGGTAAGAAATTGCCTACTTTGATGGAAAAGACACCATCTCGCAAGTGGGGAGGAAGAAGAAAATAACGAAAACAATGATCCATCAAAAAGAAGGTCGCCTACTTCCAACTGGCGAGGCCGAGAGTGAATAATCGTAAATGTAATCGAAATACTTATCAAAGGAGAAAGAAAAAGGAATATTTGGGTATGTATAGAGGGAGGAACAGAAGTTACCATCGACGAATATGTTCTTGGCTGCCTCGTGAGCAGGACCGAATCAAGACCCCCTGAGTAGTCCCGGCCCTTACCCCTTATCTAAACACGCCCCACCATCCAGCACAAACAGCATGACTAATCTGCACACGCTCTTTTAGCTGATTAAAACGTATTTACATTATTCAATTAGGAACCGATTGACTCATTCCAAATAAACCAGACCAGCGAGGACGAAGTTAAACCGGCGAAATAATCAATCGATCAATCAACCGAATCAACCAAGCAATCAATCAAGTCAAACAATCAAGCAATCAATCAATTCGAATAATCAACGAATCAATCAAGCAATCAACCAAGCAATCAATCTAGTCAAACAATCAAGCAATCAATCAATTCGAATAATCAACGAATCAATCAAGCAATCGACCAGTATCGATCGAAACATTCTCCTGCAAAACAAAGCCACCTCTGAACGATTCCCTATACGATTTTCCGTGGAGATAATTTAATTCTACGCACCGCAGACGGGACGACGTTCTTCGGCGGGGATCCCTTGCGCGGCTCCTCCGGCGGACGTTGCTGTGGCGCATCATCGTTCTCAGGATTCGCTTGCAAATACTGAAGATGAAAAAGGCCTGTTAAGCTATCCTCCCAAGGAACTTGTGCCGCAATTATAAAAACTGCATTTCAATTCCATTCCTACCTCGCCCAATCGAGTGGAGAGTTGCGCTTTGTTTCCCGTTTTGGAAAGATTCCGCTTGGCCAGTTCGTCCTTCAGTTCGGTCACCTTCAAGTCCTGCAGCGGTCTCCCCGATATCATAATATGATCCATTGTGGGATGTCAGCTGCACAATTGCACAATTGTAAACAAACAACGGTTCGAGATGAATTCAGGAAAAGAAATATATTTTGGAGAACTGGGCAAGGAAATTGGAAAATAAAAAAATGGCCAGTTCAGACGGTTCACGCGTGCTTCAAGTTCGGTGAACTGATGGAACTGGTGACACTGGTGAAATTAGTCGCAGCGCCGTCTAGTGCCCTTTGTACCAGTCAAGAATTCCTACACAAACAAAAGGGCGAAAGGTGACGCTTTCGTTGCTCAGTCTCGCTTAGCAGAGTGTTGCTCGTTCTCCGTATTACTCTGCCGCTCCCCGTGGTACGTTCACGTTCGCAAAGATGCGCCGCGTTCACTGTTCTAGGTTTCCACTTCCTACGCTTGGCGTTTTCGGTTTCGCATCAAAACTCTCAAGGACGTTTTTACCATCGATCAATCAACGTTTTGCGATGTGCGCTCGTTTTTCGGCAGACGAACAACTCCAATTTATCTAACAATCAATCAATCAACGCACCGTTTTCACACTACGCTGAACTTTTAATTCTTAACAACGTCTCCCACGCTTTTCTCACTGACATGACGATTTCTCCCAGGCGTCTGCTACATCTAAATCTGCCCTACTGACTGCAAAACCATAATGTCGTCGGCGGAGTCTTTCACAGATCTTCATCTCACATATATCGACGAGCCATCCGCTCATCAACTCATCCTCCAAGCCGCCGCTCTCGGTTACTCCGTCGTCGTGCTGACCTACACCGCCTTCAGCGATGACTTCTCCATGGCCAAACCGAAAGGTGACAAATCGACGTTGAAAGCGGCCTCTCCGAATCCGATTGTACTGCTTCCGGAATCACTGACGGTGAATTCGTCCCTCGGGACGCCGATGAAAATCTTCCGCCGGCTGTCGGTGCCCGTAGCCGACCCTCGTGTATACCACCATCTCGCGAATCACCCCTTGTGCAAGACCTTCGATGTGGTCTCTGTCGCGCCATCGGATGAGCGGCTCCTGCAGCAGGCGTTGGACGACGTCAACGTGGATATCATCGAATTGGATTTAGGTAATCTATCCATCATCAATCAATCAATCAATCAAATTGCTTGGCTTCAGTTCCCTTATACGCTCAATCGTCCAATCAAGCTATAATTATTGCAAGCAACTTCAGAATTGTTTTATTGCATCGGGCCATCGGCTGATCTTACGTACTTGTATGATTAAAAATGTTAATTTTCCTTTTTTATCGAATTACAAACTTTACACTTAAATTTTTTGTGATATTTAATGTTTTGATAATTGTTATCAGTCAATCCCATACCTCTGCAATTGCAACCAATCAATCAACAGATCAATCAACCGAATAAGCCAAATGTGTGTGCTTACACGGTGCAATCAACCAAGCAACCAACCAATCGAACTAATCAACCAATCAACTAATCAACTAACCAATCGGAACTAATCAATCAATCAACCGACCAACCAATCAACCAACCAATCAATCAACCAGCCAATCGGTTATGTCGTTATAGGCGCCAAGCACACTATCAACTTGAAACGGAAGCACGCCCGCCAAGCTCAGGCCAACGGGAAGTTCTTCGAAGTCTGCTACCGCACCGCCTTGGGAGGCGCAGATACACGGGGCATCTTCTTCGCCAACTGCCGGCGACTGTTGGGCGACCTCAACCCCGGTGACTGCGGGAAGGTTCCCGACGTTGTGGTCCTGTCCAGTGGCGCCGCGGATGCCAGCCTGATGCGGAGCCCGTTGGAATTGGGATTCTTGTGTGAGTTGTTCGGTTTCCCGCGGCCGTTTCAGCAGCACCTGAATACGCGGACAGCGCGGCAAGCGTTGGAGAGCGCACTGGCCAAACGGAGAACCGCCCGAAATGCCATACAGATCATTCTTGAGTGATTTCGACTTGTGATTTGTCTCCCCGTCGCTTTTCTGTACGGCAGATTATAACTGCCTCGTGATCCCTTCGTGGAACGGTACCATGTACCGACTGACTCGTGACTACAGCTGTGGCACGATTTCTCGACGAAAAACATTAATCGGAACACATGTTATTATGCCGGTGTTCCGAATAACGTTTTTCGTCCAGAAATCGTTCCACAGCTGCACCTACCGTACGAGGCAAAACTTCATATTCGGCTAACGTCGAAATCGCTTTTATTCCGGCTAAGTGGGGGAAGCAGGGGGCGCAAGTGGCGCTTTTTTTCACTACCAGGTGCCAGTAGAGGCGCCACTCGCATGGAACGCATGGAACGCATGGAACGCATGGAACGGATGGAACGCATGGAACGGATGGAACGCAAAAAGTTAGCCGAATAAAAAGCGATTTTGCCCGTTGGCCGAATTAAAAGTTTTACTTCGTACACACCTCACGGGGACTTTTATATAAGCCACTTGTGACTGTCTGACATGCGCACGTGTTATGCACCAGTCAACATTTGCGTCCGCTTTCAGTAACGAAATCTTTAAAATATTTCAACGAAATCTTTATTTTGATTAAAATCATAATTCTACGTCAGAAATGGTGTCTGCGGGGATGATCCACATTTGGCGGGCCTTGATCGCCATCCAACTGTCCAGCATCTCCATCCACCACGGCCGAGTGGTGGGATCACCCACGTGGGCGGGGCTATTGCCCGACAGTTACGGCAGTTTATCCGCAGACGCGAAGCAAGATCTGCTGTGGTACCAAATCTCCAGCAGTCGTTATTCCCTCGACCAGCTCCCCATCGAACCGCCATCCCAGGCCAATCTGTCCAATCTCTTCGTCCCCAAGTACCTCCAGAAATCCTTCACCTGGCAGGGAGACCAAATGCCCGAGGGGCGGACCCGAATTCTCCACCCCTACGGCAGTGTCTGCAAAGTAAATTTTTAAATACAAAATTTAAACTATATTTATATATAATTATATATTTCTTTATATATTTTATATATTTATATATAAATCGCCAGATTCGCACGGCACGCTTTGATTGATGACTGCCACACAAAAGCTTTGCAAAAAAAGACTTAACCACTAACCACAGAAATGGAAGCCAGACACACAGACATGTGTCTGGCTTCTGGCTTATGCGTCACAGAAAGAAAATGTAAGGACAATTTGTGGGTCTTACGTTACTTCTTATTTTGTAAATTTCATCATTACTAGGGACTGTTACATTCACTTTGGTGTTTGTAAGGTCGCTCTAGAAATCCATTACCCCGAGTCCTCCACCTTCACCGGGATCTTCCGCACGGGAGGAGTCGGCCTTTTCCGGATGTCCGTGGGACAGATCACCAACGACTCCTTCCCGGTGGGCGTGGCCTTGAAGATCTTCGTTGACGGTCAGCGTTCGCAGAACTTCGTTTTGGTCAACACCGTTGAAGGGCAAGGACTGAATCGCAACTTCTTCGCCAAGACCATGCGGAATATTTTCCCGCCTGCCGGACCGTACGGTCGGGAGTTGAATCCGGCGGAGAAGGCCTTTCAGACGTCCATTTTCAGCCTTCCCGGCGGTGAGGCGCAATTAAACTTTAATTGAAACTTGAAGACACAGACATAGACAACTGGCAGGCAAGGACACAGACACAGACACAGACACAGACATAGACACAGACACAGACACAGACGTAGACACAGACACAGACACAGACACAGACATAGACACAGACACAGACATAGACATAGACATAGACATAGACATAGACACAGACAAGGGCACAGACAAGGGCACAGACACAGACACAGACACAGACAATTAAAAAGACACGCTTACTCTAAAGTTTTTCTTACCAGATAAATGTCAGGCGTTGCCATTCTTAGGTGAAGCATTGGATCATCCGGTGGACTTCAACGACATTCCGTTGTACGAACAAGCCTCCGTGCAGTCGGATGGCATGGATGTTTCCGAAGTTGTCGCGCCGTATGTCGTAAGCTTTCGGCCCAATCCCGCACTGGCGTACGACGAAAGGGACCAGACTGATTTCCGCAAGCGTCTAGCGGGGATACCGTCGGGGACGGTGTTGTATACGGTTGTGGGGAAGAGGACTTTGGATGATGAAGATTCGGTGATGATTGGACAGTTGGTCAGTCGGAGTGAGGTGGTGACGAGTCGGTATGGGGACGAGGTGCTGTTCTTCAACCACGCCACAAAATCTTGGAGACCTTGATCGTAGCAGCCGTTATTTGAGTCAACCCAATATTCACTTTTAGGGACGTTTAATTCCTAAACTTTTATGTCAAGAGCATCACTTACGGCACACTTGTACTGCGCTTTAATGTCGTCGCAAAATAAGCTTGATTCCTTTTTGCTACTAAAAAACCCCACCAACTCAAGCGGAAAGTACATTCAAATAATGAATTTTAAGTACAGCGACACCGATACAGACACAGACACTGATACAGACACAGCCACCGCCACCGATACAGACACTGATACAGACACAGCCACCGATACAGACAGACAGAGACAGAAACACCGATACAGACATACATAGACACAGACACCGATACAGACAGACATAGACACAGACACTGATACAGACAGACATAGACAGAGACACCGATACAGACAGACATAGACACAGACACCGATACAGGCAGACACAAACACTGGTTGTTGGAAAACCACCCCCTGCCCCGCCCCTTCTGCCCATTCCCCGGACCCTCCAGTGTACTCAGTCTTGTCATTGACTGTAACAGCGCTTGTTTCACTGCCTGAATGGTTCGTTGCAATATGTAAATTATTGCTTGCCCTTCGGTATGGGAAGAAAACAATGTTTCAGCGGAGTGACTGTCCGATATTTATAGTACAAAACAAAAGATTAACAGGCACACCGGTATGCATTAAAATAGCAAACTATGCACCAAACTGTGTCAGCTAACGTCAAAATCAATCTTTGCTAAGAAAAGGTTAGCTAGCGTTGCCGTTCGGAAGGGCGTTTCCGTTCTGAGCGGCGAGCTCCTTGAACTTTGCCTCGTGCGTCTGATACAGCTTCTCCAGTTTCTTCAGTTGACCCTTGCTAATTTCCTTCCCTTCATGGTCATGGGTGGGCATTCCCTGTCGATCATAATATGATCAGATTAGTTCGTCACACAAAAGGCAGAAACAAAAAAAACAGCACGTGATGCCCTTCTGATGTGACACGCCTGTTTCATCAGGTCCATACCTTATCGTCGAACAAGGAAAACTTATCGGTCTGCGACCGGAAGAGTTCGGAGGGCGGAACACGCATTTGCCTCTCCTTCGCCAAACGAGCCTCCTCGATCTCACGCTTTTTGCGTTCCTTTTCCACCCGCTTCTCTTCTTCAGCCTAAAAAGAACTGATTGTCTGCCTGCCTGCCTGCCTGTCTGTCTGTCTGTCTGTCTGTCTGTCTGTCTGTCTGTATGNTGTCTGTGTGTCTGTCTGTGTGTCTGTCTGTGTGTCTGTGTGTCTGTGTGTCTGTGTGTCTGTCTGTCTGTGTGTCTGTGTGTCTGTCTGTGATCGTGCGGCTACAGTGCGTTGAAGAGTAACATTACCTGAAGTTTCGCCTCCCTCTCTTTCATCAGTTCATTCTTGTCGACTAGTTTCACGGCTGGCGGTTGGCCTTCCCTGTCCTCCAACCGTACACCGAGGTTCGGCAGTACGTCATCGCGAATGCGATCGCAAAACTGTAAGATATTCGCTGCCTTCACCTCCCGCGCCTCCTTCCGGACTAACTCACGGAAATCTGCCAGCGCCGAGACGTAGGGTAGAATTGTCTCCTCCACCTGAAGACAAACAATCAAACGATTAAGCTGTTATGACCTCAAGAGTTCCGCATAATACGAGTCGGAGAACGAAGGATACGCTGCAATTAATGCGAGGAATCCTTTCTGTCTGTCTGTCTGTCTGTCTGTCTGTCTGTCTGTCTGTCTGTCTGTCTGTCTGTCTGTCTGTCTGAAGGGTACGTACGTTGCCGGACTTATCGCCGACTGTAAACCCGATCGACTCGTCTGAATCGATCACGCCGAAAACCCGCATCATTCGCGTGAGGTACAGGCTAATGTGCTGCAACAGAGCCGGATGAGCTTGCGCCTTGGCGGCAGCCCGTTCCTGGATGTAAACGTTGGTCGACCCAATGATGTCGCGGATGTTGTCCATGGCTGTCCTGGTATCGACGGAATCTGTATCGCGAAGACAGACAAAAAACGTCAAGCGACAGTCAATGACAGAGATAGCTCACTGATGGAAATCTATAAGACTCGGGACGATGGGGAAACTCAAGGCGTACCGCACAAGGCCTCGTGAATTTTTTGTTTGGATGCAAAGTACCTGCAATGCGGAGGCAGTCGTTAGCCAGACATACAGACAGATAGGCAGCCATCCAGACAAACAGGCAGGCAGACAGACAGACAGACAGCCATACAGCAAGGCAGGCAGACAGTCAGACAGCCAGACAGCCAGACAGACAGGCAGACAGACACACAGCCAGACAGACAGGCAGACAGACAGGCAGACAGACAGACAGACAGACAGTAATATTCCGTACTTGTCCCGCAATGATAGGTCGTCTGCAGTCCACTTTGGATGACTATTCCCCGCGCTCCTGATCAGATCTTTGACAGTGAGGAAAAACTCCTGCCATATAAATAAAAACGTAGACAATCGCACAGATCTCCAGTCTTGTTACTGGTCAGTCCGGGCTATACCTTAAGGGTCTTTTCGAATTTGATCGCAATATCCATGACGTCCGGCGAGTAATCCAGCGTCGACCGCCAGGAGTGCAGCAGGAACATGAGCCGAATCTGCCGGGCCGTGTACTGCGTCAGCGCCTCCTTAATTGTGATGAAGTTCTTGAGGCTCTTGGACATTTTGCAGCCGGAAATGGTGAGATGGCCGGAATGGAGAAAGTAGTTGACCCACGAGTCGCACTGGAAGTACGCCTCCGACTGGGCAATCTCGTTGTCGTGATGCGGGAACCGCAGATCCACCCCGCCGGCGTGGATGTCCAGCTTGTCACCCAGCACCGCCGTCGCCATCACCGAGCACTCTATATGCCAGCCGGGTCGTCCGCGACCCCACGGCGAGTCCCACGCCGGCTCGCCCGGCTTGGACGTCTTCCACAGGGCAAAGTCCATAGCTTGGCGTTTGCCGTGGGCCTGCTCGGACAACACACCTTCCCCTTCCGTCAGCGCTTCCAGATCGCCGAAGGCTTCCGGCACGAGCTTGGCGTAGTGATGATCTTCCGAATGGTCGAACTTGACTGTGTCGAAGTAGACAGACCCTTCCGCCTCATATCTAGATCACAAAACCACGTCAACAATGGGGTGGTCGGAGTTTGAGCCAATTTTGGCCAATGCGTGCAGCTCTTTCTCAGCGCTTGATTCGTTCAAGTCAATCAATCAATCGACTGAGTAAAGACTGCGTAATCAGCTGTTATCAAAAACATCTGGCCAAAATGACTCAAACTCCGACCACCCCATTTTGCTAAGCGCCGGTAAGAATTCGGCTTTAATTCGGTCGGCCCGAGGTTTTTGCCACGTGTGTAGGATGACTGAATGACGTGGTATTTCTGGTAACACGTACGCGTATCCATTGTCAATGATTTTCTTGATGAAATCCGTGATCTCTGGAACATATTCACTAACTCGAGTCAGGATGTCAGCCGGTTGGACCTGTCAATTTTCAACGGCATAAACGGATTCAACGGCTACCGTAAAAGCACAGCAGATCTTGTTCTGGGCTTACATGAAGTGCTGCCATATCTTTATGGTAATCCTCTTCCCAGAAACGGGGCAATTTGTTGAAAATCGCATTATCCACAATGGTGTGACCAAACTGATCGTCCAAAAAGTTTCCCAGAGGCTCACTGAAGGTCTTGCAGAATTCCTGCGGCAGTCAGTCAGTCAGTCAGTCAGTCAGTCAGTCAGTCAGTCAGTCAGTCAGTCAGTCAGTCAGTCTGTCTGTCTGTCTGTCTGTCTGTCTGCCTGTCTGCCTGTCTGCCTGCCTGCCTGCCTGTGTGTCTGTGTGTCTGTGTGTCTGTGTGTCTGTGTGTCTATCTGTGTGTCTGTCTGTGTGTCTGTGTGTCTGTCTGTCTGTCTGTCATACCGTGGAAGGCGTCGCTGCTGCCGCCTTCTTATAGTCCTCCAAAGCTGCCTTGCACTTTCCGAAAATATCATCCATTGCACCTCTCTTCAAGCTGCAGGACTCGTTGGCGATTTTCTCCGCATTGAATTTCTTGTCATCAAATGCGAGGAAAGTTCAATGCCAGGCAGACCGAGAAAGGGAAGGACCGTAGTCGTACCTTCAACGCCGCCTCGGCATCGGCGATCACTTTCTCTCGGGTGTGCCCTGCTGCTGCATAGCTCTCAATCAGATGGTGCACGCGTGCTCGTTTGATGATCTAAATTGCGAGGCAAGAATGAACGCCAATGCCGAAGACAATAGAGTCGTGGTCGTCGTCAGGTGAGAAGTAAAAAAGGGGAAGAGCACGGACCTTATCGTCGATGTCGGTGATGTTCATCACGTAGGAGACGTCATAGTTGAAGTAGTCCGTCATCACCCGACGCAAGATATCAAAGGAAATATACGCCCTGAAACGTTTAACCCCAAACAACTGTGTTAATCAATCAAACAATCGATCGACCAATTTGTAAGCACACCGAGTTCCAAACAACTGTGTTAATCAATCAATCAATCGACCAATTCTTAAGCAAACTGAACCCAAACAACTGTGTTAATCAATCAATCAAGCGACCAATTCTTAAGCAAACTGAATCCCAAACAACTGTGTCAATCAACCAATCAAGCGACCAATTCGTAAGCAAACTGAACCCAAACAACTGTGTTAATCAATCAATCAAGCGACCACTATGTAAGCAAACCGAATCCCAAACAACTGTGTCAATCAATCAATCAAGCTACCAGTACGTAAGCAAACTGAATCCCAAACAACTGCGTCAATCAATCAATCAAGCGCAGGAGTACAATGCAAAACCAGCTAATCACCCAATATTAACTTCCTGCAGAACAAACCACCACAAACCTTGCATGGCCCATATGTGAAGCATCATACACAGTCGGCCCGCAGGTGTACCACAACACGCGCTTTCCACTTTGCGGTCGGAACGGCTCCTACACATCCCAGGAGGAACAAATCAAACGCTTTCCATATGGCAAAAAATAAATTCCAATTCCGCACAAAAAAAACTCACGCCGCACCTTCTTCCGCGTGAAGCTGTTAAACAACTTCAGTCCCTCATCTTCCGGCTGCTTCGGCGGCCTCCACAAACCCTGCACCAACTTGCTGCGATCTGGAAGAGCGAGGGAAAAAAATGTCAAAAAAAATTCCGAGACGTCTTGAAAAAAATTCAGAGAGACGTCTTAAAGGTTCCTGGCCAAAATCTTCGCCTCACCCGCGCCTTCATCAGTGCCGACTTTGGCGAAGTCTCCACCGTCCATGGCAAGGGCGACTAAGTGCTTGTAGGTCTCCTCCAAACTCGGATGCGCGGGATGATGATGGTGGTGGCCGTTTTGCTTGACTACCGTCTCGGAGCAATGTGAATTCGGACTGGACTTGGAGTAAGTCAGCTTCTTCCGGTCAATGTCCGTGGAGATGGAGCGGGACTCGCTGTCCTTACTGCGGATCGAGTAGCGGAATGAATGCTTCGAGTGACGGCAATTTGAGAGATTTTTCGGAAGGATTGAACAACTTTTAAAAACAGACGTGGCGTGTACAGTCAAAAGTCCTGAGCTTTGAACGGTGACGTGAGTTTATTTCTATCGAACTGTTTCCTCGGAGCCGGGCGTTGCTTGTTTGGAGTTTGAGACAGTAAAGTAGAAACGACACTGTGACGTCGTTCGAATCTCAGGGCTTTCGCTGTACAGTCCTGAGCTTTGAACAGTGACGTGAGTTTATTTCTATCGAACTGTTTCCTCGGAGCCGGGCGTTGCTTGTTTGGAGTTTGAGACAGTAAAGTAGAAAACGACACTGTGACGTCGTTCGAATCTCAGGGCTTTCACTGAACAGTCCTGAGCTTTGAACAGTGACGTGAGTTTATTTCTATTGAACTGTTTCCTCGGAGCCGGGCGTTGCTAGTTTGGAGTTTGAGACAGTAAAGTAGAAACGACACTGTGACGTCGTTCGAAACTGAACGTCGTAAAATTATTGCATCAGACCGGTTTGCGTGTCAGATGTGTGAGTCATACCACAACACGGGTGATTGATTGGCTGATTGTCAGTGACACGCCCCGTGATACTGGCCTGCAGGTGGCGCCAGCAAACACCGGCATTTCCGTCATGCATCCTCTATGGGTTTATATACAGTTGATTGATACCTTTTTTCGATACTACTACTAACCGTTATATTTCACTGTGTTATTTAAATCCAAATACCTCGTCGTTCTCGTAATCGGAATGGGCACGGCAGGGCTTGCCATGTCTTGTTGCAGCTTTGCGGAGGCGTGGTTACCCGGGAGCTGTTCTGAATTCCGTTTCTGTAGCGCCGGACGTTTCGTCGAGGAACTATTCCGATAAGGGCCCTCGTATTGCGGCTCGATCCTACCGCCGGCCGGAGATCCAAAGGAAGACAACATTTCCCCCACTTCCTCTTCCCCTTCCCCCTTGTAAGGTGAAAATTTCGGTCCACCGGGGGGATGAGCCAAAAATCAATGTGCCACAACAAAAGTCACGTGTTCGATTTTTAAGAGATTATTAAATGTGCAAGGAGATGGGGAGAACTGTCCGTAGAACACGATAGAAAAGATATAGATAGGGATGGAAGACGAAGGAACCTTTCGCGTGGGACTCGGAACACTTGTCAAGGGACAATTGCAACGTGACACGTTTTCCAAGTATCAATCGGAGGGTAAGACTGGCAGTCCCAACACGCCTTCGCTGTAGGACAGTGTGGATGGCAGTTATCAAGCCAGCGTCGTGAATATTCAACCGAGGCACACAACTCGTGAGACGTATTGTCTAAGTCTCGAAGGTCGCGCCAGCGGCAGATCCTCATCTGCTGCAGTTTCCTTCTGGGCGTTCCATTCCATTGCAGTTGGTCAGCACGACGACGGCGGCGACGTGCAATCAGCCAGGCCATCCGGCGATAAGTACACAGACACAGACACACATACACATACGCGCTCGCAGAAGGCAGTATATCACATCAAAGGATCAAGTCGTCGTAAAAGGACCTGAGAGACCCGAGGGACTTAAGAGAGACCAGTCGTACGCGCTTTCGAAATCTCCATTTTGGAACAAAACTATACAGACCCGAAGTACATGTGTCAGAGAGAGGGACAACAACCCACAATTCATCTACAGCTGTGGCGGAGTTGCTTCTTCCGCCCACACCCAAACCCATGCGCCCATACCCAAACCCACGCGCCCACACATGAGTGGGCATGGGCTGAAGTAGTCACTCCGCCATAGCTTTACATACACACGTGGCCAGATTACTGGGTGGCAGTGTTCGAACCACTTTCTAGCTGAGCGCAAGCAAAATTGGATGGCCCGAGTTTGAGCCAAAGACCCAGTATTGTGGCCACGTGTGTAACCGATTCCCATGCACGTAATGTGGAAATTTCCCGATTCCGACAAACAACTCCGGAACGCGCCACGGTGCTATTCAAAGTTGAAGCATCCGTAGGGCGTGTCTTCCGGCAGTGATAACGGGGTCACTTGATCGGAGATACCGTCGTCGGTGGTGGCGGTGTTGCCGTAATGCAGTTGGCTCACTCCCAGCCGCGGTGTCCACGCGTAAACCAGCGCGCCCCGCCACTCCGTCAGGGCGCGCACCTCAGGATGATCCTCGGGGTTAAGGGTGGTGCAGACCACCAGTAAGGTGCCGGGGAGACCCTGAAGCGTGCTATCCATGAGGAGAGCGTGGACATTTTGGAGCAACTGATGGTCACCTGAGTGAAACAAAAACAAGGATGTTGATGATACACTCGATTACAGAAAGAAAGATGCCAGATCTGTTGGTAGGCAGTCCGGTAATTCAGTACGAGTATGTTCTCGTACTGAAAGTGTTGAAAAGCAAAAAGAAAAACTAAACTACAGAGGGCGCTGTTTAACGAACTGATAGTAAACCTAAGTAGTGTCTTCCCAGCGTCGCGCTTTCAGGTTCGGCAGGGTCTTGCAATTCAGTACGAGGTGAAGTCTGTATTTCGGTTCATCCTCCAGTTGGTCCGTATTTCGGTTCACCCTCCAGTTGGTCCGTATTTCGGTTCACCCTCCATCTGGTCTGTATTTCGGTTCACCCTCCATCTGGTCTGTATTTCGGTTCACCCTCCATCTGGTCCGTATTTCGGTTCACCCTCCATCTGGTCCGTATTTCGGTTCACCCTCCGGTTGGTCGATAAATCGGATCACTCATAGGTTTCTCGTTAATGGCGGGTGCTTGATTGTTGGATTTTCTGTACTATAGTATACTATATCCTAGTATACTGTAGCACTGAAATCAAGCAATCAAGCACCTAGTGAAGTGAAGTTGAACGCGTGAAGTAGTTTTCATCCTGGAAGCTTTCGCGCATTTGCTAAAGCGATTATTGCAGTTGATTGACTTGATTGAGTGTTGTTTTGGGATTAGCTTATAAACTGCCTGCGGTTTCTCTTCCTCTAGCGCCTGTTTCTATTGAGGATTTTAATCTTTTTTCCACCATTCTGTTTCATGTCAATGTGGATACATTTAAAATATAAAAAGCTTAAGAGCGCGAGGTCCCCATGACAAGGTTTTCCGTATCTTTGATTGATTGATCAGGTGTGGCTTCCTTGGAGAAAATTCCGCTGGTTTATTCCAGAATGTTATTTTCACACTTGGAGAAAGAACTGAATCGCTGGAATTGAATAAAAATAAAGCAATATTGCATTCCATAGAAAAAAAATCTTAAGGCACGGCCAAATTAAATTAAAATCTAATTAGTTTAAAATCATGCACCAAATGTTCCTGTTTTAAAACAAATATTAGATTAAACCCAATAACATAATTCGTTCAACTCAATTTTTAACTTCATGTTTCAATTTTTAATTTTACTGCAAAACTGCAAAACCAACAAGCAATAAAACAAGTCGACAAGGATAGTCACCACAGACTCTCCTGAAAGTTCTACTCAGGTCGTCATAGCCGCCACTCCTTGTTGAACGACGTCTTGAAACAGGCACTCACTGATCAGCGCTTCTGTGCCGGCCATCCATGAGCCCATGGACTGGTACGCTAAGATGGAAACTAACGCACGGCATGAGCATGGTCCCGTGGAAGCAAAGCAAGGCTTTGGTGTGTGACGTCACTGTGTCGGACACCATGGCACCATCGATCGCATCCGCAAGTCGACGAGGATGGTCATCACAGACTTTCCTGCAAGTTCAGCTCGGGTCGTCATAGCCGCCACTCCTCGTTGAACGACGTCTTGAAACGGGCATTGACCAATGCTGACCACCGGACGGCATGGTCCCGTGGAAGCAAAGCAAGGCTTTGGTGTGTGACGTCACTGTGTGGGACACCATGGCACCATCCCATATTAGAGGATCGATCGCATCCGCAGGCAGAGTAGCCCACGAGGCCGAAATGAGCAAGCGCCGAACATACAGGGACTTAGAAGGGGGTTCATGTTTATTCCAGTGGCTTTCGAGACGTTTGGCGTTTGGGGAAGGAAGCGAAGGGACTGATTGCGGAGATTGAGAGGAAAATCACCGACCACACCGGGGAGAAAAGAGCCACAGAATACCTCCGTCAACGAACTAACGCATAGCGCCTTGATGTGGCAGTGCAACGTCTGTCATTAAGACTTCCCTAAGACACGGAGCCTTGAGGTTTAAGACGTGTCAGGCATATCTTACTGGTAATCAGGACGACGGGCAGCGCGTGAAACGGGTCCTGCTGAATGTTCTTGTAAATGCTGTTATAGATCTCCGTCACCGCGTCCTGACCGGGAGTCAACGTAGAATACCGGTACACATCCACCTGCAATGCCAAGAGTCAACTGCAATGCATGCAGAGCAACTAGAGCTGAAAAAATGCGATGCCCTTTAGAGAACTCCCGGAGGAGTCGCAATCTTCCCCCGCACTCACGTGGTAGTAGTAGGCGAGCTCGTGCATCACCTCCGACTTGACCAGGTATTTCTCCAAGTTGCAGTGGGCTTGCAGGGCCACTTTCTCGAAGCCCAGGTGCTGAGCGAGCTGGTTGATCGACGCGAGAAGCGGCTGGAGAATTCGCACGTCCACGGATCCTTCCCCGTGAGGTGCGACGTCGTCGGAATACGACACCAGTCGGCAGTCATCCATATGCCAGTAGATGCGCACTGAAAAGACGAATTTCCATTTGAAATGTCCATTGGTACGGCTGCTCCGCAAGAATTCAGCAGAAGGAACTCGGCGGAGAAGAAGGAATATTTTTACTCACACGTGGCAAAAACCT
>LRSR01002582.1:0-20202 GCA_001579985.1 Hypsibius dujardini
CCCCCCCCCCCAGGGATGGCAAAACTAAACTAAACCTTTTTCTTTTTTTGGCTTTGGGTTTCTCAGTTGACTAAAAAATTGAACTGTAAGTTTTAGTTACAGAAAATTTAAGTGGGAAAAGCTAAAAGGATAAACTCGAATTGATAAGCCTTAACTAAATTAATAAGCTTTAGTAACTGAATTCAACGTTCTGACACTGCCAGAAAATATTGGGAACCTCGTCATCTACGCGGCCACGGTAAAGGCCAACTTTAAACTGTTTCCGGAACGAGCCCATTTTTACTAGCTCGCCATTGAGGGCGCCAATTCAGCACCGAAAGATCCGACGTTTCCCCTTCAAGGAACTTTTGATTCATATCAAGAAGGGACTGTTAAAAATTACATTTAACGACGTCAGATTGCTTTCTCTGACTCGAACGGACTTTGATGGCTTCAAGGTTCTAGAGAGTCTACAGCTATAAGAAGGATGCCAAATTGCAGAAATCAGTCGAGATGCCTTTTTGGGGATAGGAAAAACGTCTCCCCGATTAGGTGCCTAAATGCACATTTCGTCATAGAAGCGTCGCTGACAGATATCAATCTCAGCGGCAACCTGTTGAGCAATCTTGATTGGAGTGTTCTCACACCCTTGGCTGATAATCTCATTGTAAGGATAAAGAAACTGCAGCCTGAATTTCCATGTAATTTAGATTTCGTTTTCCTTTTCTGCCAGATCGGGAGCTGATACATGTAAAATGATAACAAAAAAAATGTATTTCTATCTATTTAGTGAAAAAAAGTCAGATTAAAAGAAAAACATCTGAATTTTGTTTTAACAACCTGTTTTGCTTTAGAACGTCATATTTTCCGGGAACAATAAATCTCATCACACTTTCGAGAACCGTTCCGTTTAAAATGAGAAAAGCTAGCCGCGCGGCTCTCGGCTTAAGCCGCCTCGTCACGATCCCCGGAACTGTATTGGAAAGCCTTAATACCAACTTCGCTTTGAGCATTGGGGTTATTCAGTAGAAGCCGTTTTGTGCAGAGACGTCGACAGGCACGTGCAGCGAGCTGGCTCCCTTTATTGCCTGGATGAGAACGAACGGCCAGACCGAAGCTGTGCAAGACCCAATGCGTTCTAGTCCGGAACCGGTTTATCTGACAAAATGCTGCGGCACTCCGCAGTTTCCATCGATCATCGACCTGTTTAGGTCTTCATCAAGTCTATCTCATTAGAACATTTTATTGGCCCTAGTTCTAACATTAAACAGACCAAAACAACACAACAATAAATGAATGAAGGAATTGTATTCGGACACAATGATTAAGAACTTTTAAGGGGCTTTTATTTTGACGTAGTTTTCAGTTGGAGATTTATCGAGCAATTTCCACCAAGCCCGTGTTTATACAACTGCCAGACAAACAGACAGACAGACAAACAGACAGACAGGCAAATAGACAGACAGGCAAACACACAGACAGACACACAGACACACAAACAGACACACAGACACAGACACAGACACAGACACAGACACAGATACAGACACAGACACAGACACAGACAGACAGACAGACAGACAGACAGACAAACAGACAGACGAGCACAACCCGTATCGGTAGGTAACTCCTTAATTTTTGGTTTAGTCGGTGGACGGACTGTCTTCATAATTGATTGGCTTATTGTTCTGACTTCATTACGGGCACAAGTGTAACTATATAATTCAAGTTATATCGAATTTAATTAAGCGAGTTTATTGTTACTGCATACGTATACGTACTAAATTAATGAATTATCACTTCTCAGAATACTGATGCCTTCTTGTGCACACCAAAAAAATAACACCCGCCGTAAGGATGGATCAACCAACTTTTCAATGACTTTGACTGGCCAGACAGCCGCAAAACTCGCTCCACCACTGCATCGAGACATCTAATTAAATCAGAAAATTGAGCAAGCAGTGATGTGACTCGGAACATTTGTTCCCATACACATGAGATAATTATGCAACTCATACACGTGAGATAATTGTGCAAATCAGCGCCACTCTGTGAATAATAAGTTTGCTGAGCACTCCGGCAGGCAGAGCGACGTCTTTATGTCTGTTTTCATTTCACACACTCCCGCTGCGCGTTTTACAATGCTCAACACACTTGTCTACTGCGTTCTCACGGTATTCCACGGCCTAGCGCTGATCTCGTCCATCTCCCACGCCGTGGACCTCATCCTGCCCAACGTGAGGTGCAGCAACATCGGCGAGTCAACTGTCTACACCAACTGCCACGGATCCGATGGCAACTTCACGCCCTACATCCTCCCGGACACCTTCAACGTGGACGGTCTCCATCCCCGAGTGAAAACTCTTCTCATCCGAAGAGTCGACGTGAAGAAAGACTACAGACCCTTCCCTGCGAGGGAGCTGCTGCAGGAACTGACCATATCGAAGGGTAATCTCGCGCTTTATGATATTCGTTTTCCGTTGAACGGACTGCTGATTCACGTGAAGAGGCGCATTGTTACGTTGCGGCTGTCTGAAGTGAAGCTTCAGACACTCACCGAGCAGGATTTCCAAGGGTTTGAGGCTCTGGAGACGTTGAGCCTGGTCTCTTGTCACATTGCATCCATCAGTGTGTCCGCGTTTGTGGGAATGAATTCCAATGCGGTTCCGTTGAGTTCGACTGCCACAATTCCCGGCTCACACTTAAGGACCTTGGCTATTTCCTGGAATCGATTAACTGGCCTCGACTGGAGCTTCCTAAAACCAATCGCGGAATCCGTTACTGTGAGTCGATGAATTCAAATACAAGAGCGTTCAATTGCATGACTTATGAGTCATGTGATTATACTCCTCCTGGCTAGAATAATTCTATCGCCAGACATTCACTCTGTAAACCACATTTCCCTCCCGATCGAAGTGGAATTTTTTTCAAAAACACCTGTCCATAAATCGAAATTTTACATTTTGAGTCTCGAGCTGGAAATCACATTCTCGGTTTCAGTAAAAAAAAGAATAAAACCTCCCCGCACTACTTTGTGTTATGACTCGGGGCTTGATTGATTGATTTATCAATTGCGTTTCCGAAGTTTCAATTGTTTTGATTCCAATCACTGTAAAAATGTTTGATTCCAACATTTTTTGACATTCATCCACTCCAAATTCAATTTAAATCCGACTGAAATTAGCAGAATATTTTTTAAATGCCAGGGGGCGGAGCTATGGACTATTTTCCATCCAAGCTTCCGAGTGACCCATAGCTCCGCCCCCTGGCCCCTAAATAAGATGTAGAAAGAAGCTGAAGTTTAACTTTTTTCTTTAATTTTTAAATTCTGCGCGAATGGGCGTGGCAAAATTTGTCTCGAAAGCATTGCAAAATCCGGTAGCGCACAAACCGTTAACTGGACAGACGAACGGATTATATTCCGCAAAGTCCGTCTACCTATCGGTCTGAGGGTCCACTACCTATCGATCTGAGGGTCCGAGTGTAAGACGAAGCCTCCGGACAGAACAAAACGTGAACATGCAAAACCGCCACTCATATGCGTCGAGATAATTATTCTTACTGGGACTAGACAAAAACTTGCATGAAAATGGTGTGACACATTTGTCCCTTGCAGAATATCGACCTGGCAGGCAATGGTCTGAACATTGTCAAAGTATCGAGGTCCAGTCCGTTTACTCTAAGCCGAGCAACTTCTGTGGACCTTTCCTCGAATGAACTGGAAACCATTCCGACGTCCATTCTGGAGACCTTTAACGCCAGCTTGAATCCGCAACTTGCGTACGTACAGAAACGACCATTCTGCCAGAAATTTACGCGGTGTTCGTGCTGGGAGCTGAAACCGTTCGTCGCGTGGCTCAAGCAGAACAGCCAGATCGAACCGAGTCGGATCGGCGGTCAGCTGCAGTGCGGCAAGAACGACTTTGATGATTATATACCGAAGCAATTTCCAACCCTGTTAGACCTGTACCGGCCGCCTCATGATCCTCGTTTCTCATCAAGTTGCGCCAGAGTCTTTAACAGTCTCACGCTAAGCCTTGTGCTTTCATTCTGCCCTGTCATTTTCAGCTCATATTTTTGGTGAATGAAAAAAAACGATGTTGAACCTCACTGCAGTTAATAGTCATATATAAGAAAACCAAAAACTGCTGGAACCCTTTCTCATAATAGAAACGAACAATCGGACTCGGTCTCTTCTCTGGCATTCTGTGCAGTACATAATCCTTCAGCATAATCGTTCACTCTCTTAGTTTAGTGTTTTGTAGCAATCGCAATGTGTGTGTGTGGCGCGGGCACTGCCGCCGAACACACACACAGCTGACTTCAGCGCCACCGGCGCCGTATCATCTGCAGTACGACGGCTATGATCAAGATACGCCCTATTTCAGTCTAGTTAACTATTTTGTACTCATGTGTGTGGATGTTCTCTTGTTCCTATTGGTTCTTCGTGGCTGAACCGCCACTATTTAGTCTGGTTGTCTCCCTATTTGTACACACGTGACAAACGTACAAACGTACACACGTACACACGTGACAAACGTACACACGTACACACGTGACAAACGTACACACGTACACACGTGACAAACGTACACACGTACACACGTACACACGTGACAAGAACCTTGCGCTAACCGAATAAAGCCATTACACTCGTTCGACGCATGACTGTGGTACACTTCCGCGAGTTAATGTGCTCAGTTCGGTCAGCGCAAGCTTTTTGTCATGTGTGTAGTACAGACAAAGGAACTCCCACGACGCTGAGATCAAACCAAGCTACGGATATCCGGTAGACATGGACCGAGGTCTTGCTTCTATCCGTCCCAAAGACGATCAAATTAAAAACATTTCCCACAGTTTTAACAGCAAGGATGATCGGGAACGGTGCTATTGGTTGCCAGTTGCAACTGGGTATGCTATCGTTGTTCATACTTCGATGCTATCACGAAGCGCCCTAAGCACAAAAATAAAATTAAGACACCAAGAAATAAGAATATCACGAAAAAAGTTTAACAAATTAAGCGAGAAGAACACGTGGCAATGCTTCACTGAAGAATACATTCAGTGCGATTGAAAACCATACCTTTCTATAGTATGAGGTTATGATGGACTAGTGCCATGCCATAACCTCTAATTTGAGTGAAGTTCTTCGAGCAGGTATATGCACTAAAGGAAGTATGAGGTGAAATCTGTATTTCGGCTCACCATCCAAACCGCTTTAAATCGGTTCACTTATGGGTTTCTCTTCAATGGCAGGCGCTTGGTTGTTTGATTTCCAGAAGTGCTGTAGTATATGAGGATATAGTACAGACAATCAAACAATCAATTATATGCCATCAAAGGGAAACTTTTGAGTGAGCCGATTTAAAAGCGGTTTGGATGGCGAGCCGAAATACAGATTTTACCAAATACTTCCCACAGTGCATATACCTGCTTGTTAAACTTCACCCGAATTAGAGGTTATGGCATGGCACTAGTCGATCATAAACGGAACGGATTAGACCGGTTTTTCCTCAACTTCCGCGGACTTTTCTAGAAGCTTCATTTATGAGAGGGTATCAACGCTTGTGATCCAGGGGCAGTCTCATGATATTGGTTTGTAACTGTTAAGAATCAACAATTCTCGGTTCAGAGGCTGTTTTTACACAAGAACGACTGGGCATCTTTCTTTTTTTCCAATTTGCGAAAACAGACACTTTCAACATGGAACGCCTTTCCATCTGGAGTGGAAATCTAATCTTGCTACTGCATTTGAGCTGCCTGGGGAGCCGGTCAGATTTAGGACATTCAGAGGTGAGGCAGAATGTCGACGGAAAAGATAGCCGACCCTTCGTTCAACATTCTCGTGGGATAAGCGAGTTCCATGGCTCTGGTGTGAGACGGCGTTCGATTGAAGGTCCCGGAAAGACAGAACCACGGCATTACTCTGAGGAGGACGTTGAAAACCATGAGAATAGCACTAAGCCGCCACTGGAGGTGTATGCTGGTACGTATTCTGCATTGATTGGTAGGATTTTTGTGCCTTTATTTGAATGTTCTGCAGTCCGTAATGCGGGATACGGAAGCGCTCCCCGAGGCGGACTGTCCGGTTCCAAACTCGGATGATAACAGACGGCACACAGCCGCGAGTTAAAGTGCTTAATTCGGTCAGCGTAAGGGTTTTGCCACTTGTGTACATGTATACTTTGGTTTATCGTGATGTTTGACTATACAAGGTCGCTGCTGCTAAGTTGTAGATACGGTAGTAGTGATGGTCCGTATCAGTATTGTTGGACCACGCCCAACAACAACTTGAATCATTAGTACCTTGATTAGCAAGTAACCCTTTCTACCCTATTAAGCATATTTTGCTGCTGCAGCTAATTACTTGTAATTTTAATTACATAATTCTAATGTATGTGCTATTTACTTTCATTTCTATAGTTGACACTTTACTATTTAATCATGTGTTTTATTAGTCCTAGAGGCAGTTTTACTTCCTCTTTCCTTTCCTCCAGTTTTCTTCTCTCCTTATATCTACTTTCAGTCTAATAATCTTGTTAACTACCCAACTTCCGGTTGGTATACTTAACAGTATATAAGTTTTTAGTTTTTCCACCTTTTTCTGGAAATTTCTCCTGTCTGAACTTTAGTTTGATAAATCTCTGGCCGCGTCCGATGAGTGCTATTCCATCAACCACTACACGTACAACCACAGTTACGGGTAGGCGTAAGATGTGTGTGGTAGTGTCTGTGCATTGAATCGTTGATTGTAGAGTCGCGGTAGCTAACCAGACTTCTCAAGTCGACCCTATTATACTAGCAGAACAACGGACGGAGACCGCTTGTCGTATTACTAGGACGGGAGAGGAGAAAACTAAAGAGATGTAAACTGATACTTTCATAACAGCAACTCGCGAGCTTATATAAGCGCTACGAGAGCGTACATGCACAAGTACGTGTATAAAGTATTAAATGACCAATGGCCACATCAACGTAAACATCCACCAAGACAGAGTACAGATATGCCCACAAATAGATTAGAACTCACTCCAAGACAGAACAGTACTAAAGTACGTGTAGGCTAATAACATTAAGAGATGACCAGACGCGGAGTGGCGATGACAGGCAAGAAGGCCTTGCTTTGCGGTCCGGGCGTCGATGAATCAGCAGACGCGACAGTAGTTACGTTCTAGTTATTCGCCTTTCAAATGTTTGCTCTAACTGGTTTTAGCCGTTTCAAGACCCCTTTGTGTTCGGGTATTCACATGGCGCTAAGGACATAAACCTTAACCCTTGCGCGAACCCATGCCCTCATTATCTATAGGAAATTAGCAGCCGAAGTATTGTAACCTCAATCTTACAAGGAAATGAGACCACTCTGGACGGCGAATTTATTTATATCTGTTTGCTGTTACGGATGCACTGTTGCCTGGTCTCTTCGATTCCATCGAGAAAATCGGCAGAAAGCCAGAATTAATATTTTAAATTAAATAAAAACTGACCAGTGTTACTATATAGAGGGCGCTGTCTATGTTACTGAAACATGTACTAATTGATTATTCGATTTCGAGCGGACTGATCGATTGAATAAACGCAGACACATTTTATTAATTGATTAATTCACAGAGACGGTAACATAGACAGCGCCCCCTATATACCACCATTAGTCAGTTTTTATTTGTTTAAAAATAGTAGTTCTCGTTTTCTGCCAATTTTCTCGATGGAATCGAAGAGACCAAGCAAGAGTGCATCGGTAACAGCAAAGATATAAAGGATTTTGCCATCCAGAGTGATTTCGTTTTCTGTTAGCAGTAAAACTTCCTATCCTATTGATTGGTTGATTAGCGGGTTCCAATTTTCAGTTTTTTTTGCATCTCGCTCGACACCAGTTGAAATAATTCGATGGGCATCGGACATTTTTGTGTGGATGTGCGGGGATGGAGCTATGGATCGTTCTCGAGCGGCCTCGAGCGTGGCCGGAAAATAAAGATATCCAAGCGATACGTCGATTGATATTTGAGAGTACATGCTTCGCTTCACCCATTGGAATCCAAAACAGATTCTGCTAATGCCATTCAATTGCAAACTGAATTTAGAGCTGGATCATGTCAAAAACCGTGAAATCAAACCTCATAAAAAATTGTCGTTTTTCAAGTGAATGTTTCTGGCAGGAAAAATGGAATCATCCAGCAAATTTTGGTCTTTTCTGTTTTGCGCGTCACAGACCTCACACTCTCCGAATATGGCAGTCTAACACGCCCATCGCTGGCTGCTGATTGAGTTGAACATGACGCCATGATGTCATGCTGAACGCAGCAGTGTATCCACCGTGCAGGGTTTCGGCGAGATAATCTCCAGTTTAACGGTTATTATGAAGGCCAGCTGAACAGCATCAAAACTGTCTCCCCCGTTCCTGTCGAGACACCGTTCGAACTCAAGTTAATGCCGTGCTGTGGTGCATGCCCTCAGACCATTGCACGTACAGAAGAACAATCGCCATAGCTATCTCCTTCAGAAACTCTTGTTTCCGAAAATGCAAGTCAAAAAGGTATCCGTACACGGACGGACCGAACGACCAGACGATGGTCAGTTTATCTGACATATTCGGGCACATATCTCAGAGAAGATATCACTTTAGCGTAAGTTGCAGCTGCCGGGAACATAAGAGCAGTCAATTAAACGCAGCTTTTATTTTGCATGCACATTTCTTCAAAATGTCTTCTCTATTTACTGCCGTGGTTCTCGGGTTTTTTTTGTTGTGACTCCACCCATCCTGGCTATGCGGTGTCCCGGTCCGGATTGGTATTACAGGAAGGACACGAAAAAGTGCTATTTCATTTTGGGCAGCCAGAATCCCGTTAGTGCGAGCAAAACGACATCCACCGAGTTCCTCGGGAAATGGTGGAAGATTGAGCTGGGACAAGGTTGTAGGCGAATGCGGAGCTAGAGGCGGCACCATATTTACTGTTCAAGATGCGCAGGAATTGGTGTGTAATATACGTGTGTCTAATTAAGCCTTTTGCCGTGACCAATAAACTCGTGAATTATTCTGGACTAAGTAGAAAGTGTTTCCGATTTCCGATTTTAGAAAAAATAAAACGCTTTTTGCTCGTTATTTTATTTTCTGATCTTTCCATCGTCTAGGAGTGGGTCAAAGGCAAACTGAGGGATAACAGCCAAGACGGCTATTGGGTTGGTCTGACGTATCAGAACGGCCGGTGGTACGGCTACATCTTCATCAACTACCAATCGATGCCGGGAATGTAAGTGTGACTTGGGAAGATTTTCACAGAGCAAATTCAGAATCCCTTCTCATTATGTTTTCCAGTTAATCCCGTATTAGTGATGAACAAAAAAATAATTATTTCGTCATTGTGGTGCCACAGAAGTCTTTTTTACGAAATTTCAAAGTTTCAACTTACAGTGCAAACCTCCGTTGCAAATCTATGGGTTGATTGATTGATTGGTTCAGCATTCGATCAGTACAATTAATATTCTGACATTTTAAACTTTGAAATTCCGCCACAAAAACGTCTTTGATAACACACCAGTGAGATCATTTCTTTCATCATAATTATGGGACTATCTCACAAAAAAATAGTGAGGGGAGATTCTGAATTTGCCCTTTGAAAATGTTCCCAGGTGCGCTTCAAATATAACACTTTCTAAAAAAATTGTCAACTGATTTGTAAACCGAATTGTCAGTGAGGATCCGCCTATCGTGAATGACACGTACACGGACGCCGAGCGACGGAAGCAACGTTTGGTGCTGAAATTTGATCGCACTCTTGGGAAGTTCAAATGGCAACACCCCCACGAAGCCAGTTTATATTCATACATTTGCGAGGGCGATTGGTGTAAGTGTCCCTTTATCTCGCCTAGTCTAGTCTGACTTGTCTGATTAACCTACTCTAGTCTAACCTAGTCAAGTCCAATTTGGTCTAGTTAAATCTGGTTTTTCCTGGTCTATCTAGACTAGTCTCGCTTAGCTTACCTTAGTCTAAGCTAGTTTCTTCTAGTCTAGTCTACGCTTGTCTTCTGACTAGCCTAGTCAAGCCCTGTCACGCTTAGTCTGATCTGGTCTAGAAAGTGCAGTTTTAGTTAATCTCATCTAGTTTATGGCCTAAACTAGTCTTCTGACTTACCTAGTGCAGTCTAGACTAGCCTAGTTTCATCTAGTGTAATGTGGTCTAGTCTAGTCTAGTCAAGTCTAGCCTAGTCTAGTCCAATTTGGTCTAGTTAAATCTGGTTTTTCCTGGTCTATCTAGACTAGTCTCGCTTAGCTTACCTTAGTCTAAGCTAGTTTCTTGTAGTCTAGTCTACGCTTATCTTCTGACTAGCCTAGTCAAGCCCTGTCACGTTTAGTCTGATCTGGTTTAGAAATTGCAGTTTTAGTTAGTCTCATCTAGTTTATGGTCTAGACTAGTCTTCTGACTTACTTAGTGCAGTCTAGACTATCCTTATTTCATCTAGGGTTATGTGGTCTAGTTCAGCCCAGCCCAGCCCAGCCCAACCTAGTCTAGTCTAGTCTAGCAATGATATGTCATTTAAGTCATTTAAGCTTGGTGTTTTTCTTCTCTGAACAGAAGTGTGTCCTTACGGCTGGCGGGAGCTGAATCGTTACTGCTATCAGGTGCATCAAGCTGCGGACACTCGACGAAGTTGGGCAATGGCTCGGAAGGATTGTCAAGTTTTAGGAGCTGACCTTGCAATCATAAATACGTGAGGAAGGGCTCAATATATTGTGCCTCGCTAGGGGCATTAATTTAACTGCCGAATTCACAATCACTTCGAAATAGTTTTTCGTGTGAAAATTTTTTTGTGACGAACTTAAAATATAATTTCGCTCGTGAAGTCAAGCAAAATTTATTGTTTTTCCAACATCTTAATAACACACAAAGAAACACTTTGCCTGACTTTACCGGCGAAATACAGTTTCATGTTTCTTGACCAAAATAAGTCCACATACATTTTTTTAAAGGTCTTCTGTGTTCGGCACTTGAGCAATTCCCCAGGAGAGTTTTGGATAGTTTTTTACCTTTTAATAACTACTACCTGATTGTTTGAGAAAATATCGGTAGGAAGAGCAGACATTTGTTGAAGATGTAACGGGCGGTCTGGATGACGGTGGACTCCTCTGGTTGGGGCTATGAAGTAAGCTTGGTTTAGAGCAAAAGCGACAGACGAATGAGATAATCAAATGCACTTTTTCGTTTTCAATATAGATGAACAAGGCACTGGCTTCTCATGGGTCGATAACAGACCGCTTAATTTTACCAGCTGGTCTCCGGACGCTAATTTGGGAGCCTTTGTTGACTACTGCGCGTTTGTCGACAGCTCCAGTAAGACTGGCCTCAGTATCTTTGATAAAAATCGTAAACCGTTCATCTATAAAATTTTTTATTTATTTTTTTCAGGCGGAAATTGGAGTTCAACAGGATGTTCCGATAGAATAGGTTTCATATGCAAAGCTTTTAGCAGTAGAATTATAAACTCCGAGGCCATCGTCCAGCGTAAGAATATTGGCATATGACTTAGGGCTGTTTTTTTTACCGAATAAAGTGTCTCAATTGTTTACAGCGAGTCTTTCATGTATTCCGCCATTTCGGAAGTACCACGAAGAGTGCTACCTAATTGTGACAGAAGAAAGGACATCGGCCGATGCTCAAGCTTATTGCCGGACCCAGTAACAGTCCGTGGTGGCGATGGTGAGGACCTTCGGGGAGAACACCTGGTTGGCGCATGAGATTGCGGCAGATTCCTGGCTTGGAATTTACGTTGACGCGAGATTCCCGCCTGGTGGCACGCCTGAGTCTCCTCGCTATAACTACGATTACAGCGACGGAACCACGGTATGTGTTGCCCAAGGTCGCCCAAGCTCTGTCTGTCTGTCTGTCTGTCTGTCTGTCTGTCTGTCTGTCTGTCTGTCTGATGTATATCCTTCTGAGTACGTAACTTTTCTAGGTGGGTTTCGGCGCCTTCCTCAACTTCAACGGAGTCAAGTCGACCGTCAACGATACTCGTGAAAAAAAACTGTGTCGTGATGGCTGGCCCAAACTCCACTTTCATCACGAGTGGTATCGAAACGAAACAAACAATTGGTATATCCCATTCGGATGGTCCAATTTTGAGCAGATGCACCCTCGAGGTACACGCACCCTGATCAGCCAGGGTGTGCTGCCATGGGGTTCGATTATTTTGAGGGCCGCTGGACGACGGAACACTGCGAACAAAACCACGCGTTTATCTGCAAAAAAATGGCACTAACGGATGACGCCGGTGCTGCTACTACCAGTTTACCCCTTATAGGTGAGGATAACACCAATGAAGGTGCTTAAACTATTTCTCTTACAAATTAGGCTACTAATATTAATTTAGCACTTAATAATTGAAAACAAATTTAGTAATCACAGAAATTGAAAACTAAATTTAAAATGTCCATTCCTGAATGTTTTAGATTATTTCCTACTGAATTGTCTTCCAAATTAAAGCCCCTAACTCACGTAACACTTTTACATTATTTTTTCTTCTCAAGAATAGAAAACTCAAACCAAAACTGAGTTTCCAAACTTTTACTTTTCTAGTTTTGCTTTCAAATTAAATTATTAATATTTACATTAGCAAGTAGTACTTTGATTATTATTTGTCTTGGAGGCTGAAAAATACGAAATTAATAATCTGTTATAACTAAACTAATTTACAGCGCAGCAGGCTGCCCATTGCAAATCGCCAGTGTAGGCTTCTTTGTTGTAGTTTTCTTGCTGGCGAGTGACACACTGTGTTGTTGGACCACGCCCAACAAGTCCTCACACCCAATCATCACAGCTATTTGACTCGTTAATACCTTACTTACTCTACAGCCGCGATTAAACTGGTCAGTTTAGCCACGCCTCCGTCACATGCGCCTGTGTTGAGTGAGCTCACACACACACACACACACACACACACACACTCACACACTTACACACTCACACACTCACACACTCACACACTCACACACACACACTCACACTCACACACACACACAGGTCGCATGCGCTGCCCATCTGCGTCGCCGTTTGTACAGCTAAAAATAATTAGTTATGGAATTAAACGGATAGATCACGGTGTAGCCAGTGTAGCACGGTGTAGCCGGTATAGCCGGTATAGCCGGTGTAGTCGGTGTAGCCAGTGTAGCCAGTGTAGCCAGTGTAGCCAGTGTAGTCAGTGTAGCCAGTGTAGTCAGTGTAGCCAATGTAGCCAATGTAGCCAGTGTAGCCGGTGTAGCCGGTGTAGCCAGTATAGCACAGTGTAGCACGGTGTAGCCAGTGTAGCCGATGTAGCCGATGTAGCCAGTGTAGCCAGTGTAGCCAATGTAGCCGGTGTAGCCGGTGTAGCACAGCGTAGCACAGTGTAGCACGGTGTAGCCAGTGTAGCCAGTGTAGCCAGTGTAACCAGTGTAGCCAGTGTAGCCGGTGTAGCCGGTGTTGCAGGTGTGGCACAGTGTAGCCGGTATAGCACAGTGTAGCCTGTGTAGCCTGTGTGGCACGGTGTAGCACGGTGTAGCCAGTGTAGCACGGTGTACAAGTGCGTTTGCAACAGCTTCCGGCAAAAATTGTCGGACCACCCTCTTTCGGTGTAAACATAGACCACCCTATTGTATTAGTGAATTTCCACAGACCATGAGCGGCAAAATTAATTGCTTGATATTTTCTACGGCTCAATTGAATATTCTTTATATTGATCGATTGATTGAAAATGGCACCACCTCAACCTGTTACTCCACGGAAAGTCACGGCAATTTTACCCAGTAGTGTTCGTCGCCGGCTGTATATATGTAATTTAATAATTAATTCTAGTGATTTTTGTAAAAAATACTGAAGGAAATTATTCTTTGTGGAGTTGTGGAGTTTTGGAGTAGTCCATGTTCAAACCGAAAATCAAAAAAAGTGTCCCAAGTTAGCCCAAAAACAGTAGGGTGGTCCATGTTTACACCAAAAGAGGGTGGTCCGACTTACCACCGGAAGTTGTTGCAAACACAGCTGTAGCCGGTGTTGCTGGTGTAGCACGGTGTAGCACTTTGGAATTTGTTTCTGCCAAGTCCGGGGCTCGATTGCAGATAAAATTTTTTCTAAAATCTACATGTTTCAGTCCACTATTTGTGAGAAAAAATTCAGGGAAATCGGGGTGTGTAATTCCATTCCAACTCCTCGTTAGTGATGCAGCCTGAACATTCCGCGCTAACCGGCATTACTTTGCTACACGGGCTACATCTTCCTGCACTGTTCTTAACCATCTGAATCAATCACACCTTGTCATAATGGCCACACCTTGATATACTAGTTACGACGTGCAACACTGGCCTCGCGATGCTAGGAGATTTGGCTAGTTCTAGCACAAGCCTAAACAAATTTGCAGCGGCTACTTCTAGCACAAGAATAACGGTACATTTATGATATGAGTGCACGCGCTCGCCCTCAATAGATGTAGAATAATGGAATAAATTTCCTAGAGTTCATGATTAAGGCCCATGGCCACCAACACCCACCTATTACAATTGTGGAATAATGGAACAAACTCCATAGGATATTTGGTTAAAGTTCTTGGCCACCCACACACTGTCCCTACAACAGTAGAAATATAAAATAAACTCCATAAACTACATGGTTAAGGCCCATGGCCACCTATACGCTGTTTCTCCAGCAGTGGAATAATGAAATAAACATAAATTCCAAATTTGATTGATTACAAGTCGCCATGTGCAACCGTTAATCTGAAATAGCAGGCTGCAACAATCTTTGAAGGACTCTGTGCATATTTGCTCACGTAATATAAACGATGACATAATAGAAAAAACGCATATGCTATTTAGTTGTGCATTGGAGGCTCCCACAAGCTCTTATTTGGTCAGTGGAATAATGGATAATGTGACAACTTAAACAGCAATGCTCATGCGTTTGGCTGCGGAATATTTTAATAACCTATTTGCGCGGTAAGGTGGCAATGGTAATCAAACAATTGTGTGGCCAAAAAATAATAAACTACATAAAACAGTAGCGCATTATTCTCAAGGGCGGATGAAGGTTTCGTCACAGTGCTCGGCCAAAGTAGTGACTAGAAAGTTGGTGCTTTTGCAGAAAAGTAGAGGTTTAAAAAAAGAACACCGCCCGAGCACAAGCATTACTAGTAATATCTACTCGGGGTGGGGGCTTGTGGGTAACTGGTTTGTTTGCCTATCGGTCATTATATCTGTTATTTGTTTAGCAATTTTATTTAGTATTGTTTTTGTTCGTTGTTATATGTTGTGGTTGACCTGTGGGTTTAATGTTTGTCCGTCTATATGCCTGAGTGTCGGTGTCTATTTGTCTGTTTGTCCTTGCCTCTGCGTCTGGCAATCATACCACCTATCTTAATTATCGTTTCAATTTAATTCAAAGCTGCACTAGAAGGACAATGATGGGCAAACGGAATACCCGCAGAGCTAGCCTAGTATCAGTCAACATAGTCGTGCTTTTCAGGATTATCACCGATTGTCCAAATATTTAGTGTAAGCTCAAAAACTTTCTGACCGCTCTTGTCGTAGACTGCCTGCCTAACGCGCAAATTGTTCGGAAGAATTTGGCACCGGAAATTGATGGGGGTTGCCCTACTATGCAGCCTTTCCTATAAGAATGTCGGATTTGCAGACAGCCTTCGAGCCTGCCTGTTAATCTTTTGGACAGTCCAGGCACTTCCAGACTTCCGATAACCTGGTGGATTAAATGCGACGAAAACAGGTTTTAAGATGGCTTGCGGACCGCCAGGAGGACTACTGTAACGTCCGGAAGGATTTCCAGTTATTTGAAAGGTTGACCTACCACCCGTCATGATACCGTAAACTGGAAAACCGTCAGACCGTCCCGATGTCGTCGTATAAGATATTCCTCTCGAACAACTGAGCTTTTGGGACATTGAGTGAATCATCTGAATATCTCGTTCTGTTTCTCCACTATCTTTCCGGATGTTTATCCTGACTACAGAATGGTTATGGTAAAACTTAAGAGACGTCTGCGTGTATTCCGGAGTATTCATATGCCTTCTGACAGACCTGCCTGATTGTGTCATGCTCCATATGTGTCTGTGGTGACCAGTGATGCGTTTCAACTACCAACTTCGCGGACTGCCGCCTTTTTATAATTCTCATTCGCAAACGTTTTCGGTTTTTAATGTCCATACCCACCCTTTCCTTGTTTTGAGTGTGGAGGATACGGGCCGCTGCGCGACGTTTCCCTACATCTTTTCCGGTACGAAAGTGCCAAAGGTATAAAACCTTACTCGTCTTGTCTTCTCCATCAATATTGTATTTTAAAGTCGTTTGAGTAGCGAGCTATAAACTGAATTAATCGTGGTCCAACTGTTAGGTTCGCCTACTACCCGTCCAAATCTTCCCTTAATCTTCCGAACGACCCATTAACCTTCCGGATAATCAATCATGTTTTAGGCTGGTAATTCAGCCGTCGTAAAATTCAATTTCCATTGTCAGTTTTCCGGATAAACATGCCGGGCGCGAGCCATTCGACTAGTCCCTTAGCTTTCGGGGTGGTCCGACAGCCGAATGGATAGGACGCCAATTTCCGCATGATCCTAAGCCTTCGGGACGGTCTGTCAATTTGTGGGATGGCTCGTCATTCGTCCGGCCAGGTCGCAAGCCATGCGGTCGGCCGATTAGCTAGACGCCTCGACAGCCCAACAGGTCTGTCAACTTTCGAATTATCCATTGACCTTCCTCGATGCCTTTCATATTTTTCAGGCGAGCAGCCACCTTTCCAACGCAGTATAAAACATTCTGACACCCAACCCTTTTATGCTGCATGTTTCGCCAATTTTGCGTCATCCTGCAAAAATTGAAAATCATAAATTTGCTCTGCTATATTTTTATAACCCAATAAAACTAATTTATAAATTTCACATTTTTTAGTATTATGAAGTTATACACACTTTATGTTTTAAAGTCGTTTAAATATTTCTCTGGGACCTCGAAACTGAGATCTGAAATAGAATTTGCGTTTCCGTTTGCGATGTGCAACCTTTTTTCATATGGAGTAGTGATTTCAAAAACTAAACTTACTAAGCTAATAATTTTTCGTTAGTTTTAGTTTTCTAGTAACCAAGATTGTTCTGTTTCGAGAGTTATCAGCCGGCAATAATTGGGACACTTCCTTCGATGGGATTTTTATAACTTTTATGGCGACCAAGTCTTACGCATTGCATGTGTTTTGCGTTCAGGCCTACCATTCACATTTAGCGCAAAATTGCTCTTCATCTTGCCCTTCACTTGGTTCTCATAAGGACTATAATAAAGAATCGAAAAAGGGCTCACCATTACTTGATCAAAATCGATGGATTAATTCCAAATCCAATTTGAACTCTACGTTCTTGAAACTTTACCATAACAAAAAAAATTCATTTTCCCGTCACATTGCTCGTTTTGTCCGGTAAAGATGTCCGATTTTGGGATTGTATTTGGGTGTTTTGTAAAACTCGGGAATAATACAAAGAGAATTTATTTTGTGGATTTACAAGATTGCAATATGTTTCACTGATACATAAAATTTAGGTGAGGGCTATGCTCACAACCCTACACAACCTTTCGCTATGCTCACAACCCAAACAACCTTTTAATTATCAATTGCTATGTAAACGACCTTTTTTGCCAATTGTTGGACACAACCTTTAGCTATGTGGACAACCTTTTCAAAAAACCCATCAAAGGATACAATTAAGGTCGTTGCCACGCAAAATCTTCGTTCATACAGGCAACGCATTCCTGCAAAATACAAACCCGTCCCAATTCGGAATATCTGTTCGGTTGTCGTCGTAATAAATAGCGTTTACGATCTGTAATATGTCACGTACTTCTTTAAGCATTACTTCAAGTGCAACTGAATCATAAATTTGAAATACCGAAGAACTAGAGAATAACAATGACATCAATGTCATGCTCCAAGCCGAGTATGAGAACGAGGCAATGGATGACAACAAGGGGACGGTTGAGAACGAAGCCATGGAGGTCGCGTCGAACAACGGCTCTGCGTTGGAGTCCGCCCGATCTCTCCGCCCCACATCCGAGCCTAATAAATGTGGAATCATCGATTGGGACAAAGCAGTCTTCGCGTTCACCGACGGCCAACAATTCCCGTCGTGAACGGCGTGTATAAATGCCGTTGAGAAGTATCAGAAAAAGACCTGACAGAGCTTCGTCATCGATTAATCAATCAAGCAACAAACGGACGGAGTGACGTACGGATTTTACACAATTGTTGCAAACCTGGTGGCCTTGGTCCTCAATCAGAATCCTGCAACAATTCGTTTGGCTCCAAATCGACTGCGAAGCTCTCGGAACAGTTTTATAGGCGCAGCTTATATAGAACTATTTCCTAGAATGGGCGGCCGACCCCCGAATCCTGGTCAACCGATTGTGGTGACCATCTGATCGGTGGCAAAACTCAAACCACACATAATTGACGAGTTCTCACGTTATGATCCCATAAACCCTGTATACCTTTTACTAAATAAAAACTCTTCTCCTGACTACCTCCTGGTAAAAACTCTCCTCCTGGTTGTGTAAATTAGTAAAGGTGTGTCCAACAATTGGCGAAAAAGGTTGTAAACATAGCAATTGATAATTAAAAAGGTTGTGTGGGTTGTGAGCATAGCGAAAGGTTGTGTAAGGTTGTAGGCATAGCTCTCTCCTAAACTTTATAAGCCAATGACACTTCGCCATGAAATATCATTTCAGCGAATTAGATTACAGTAAAACTCGTCTAATGTAAATCTCGTCTATATGGAATACCTCGTCTATATTGAACTTTTCTTCTGCACCGATTTCGTCCTATACATATAACATAGGGGGGCGAAACTTAATGTAAATATTCCCTCTATATGGTATGTTGAACAAATTTCGCGGTCAACCATGTGAAACGCACCTCCCCTAAATTGAATTCGACATTTTTCTTTGGAAATTTTTGACGAAATCGCTCTTGTTTCTTACTTTTAATCTTTTCTGCAAGCCACTGCCGTGTTGATCTGCGTATTGAGCTGCATGTGTTAGTTCTTGTACGTTCTAAATTTTGTTAAAATAGCACCGATCGTTGAAGTAAAACGCTGGTAAAGGAGCTAATTCTTGTCCAGAACGTTTAGCTATTGAAGGATCTCGGTCATACGAAATAAAAAGCTGGGCGGCTATGTACATAATTTCTACCGGCACTGAGTTTTACTGGGGGAACATTTCGTCCCCCTCCCCGCCCCGCCTCGCCCCCGGGTGCCCTTTGGGGCCCCAAGGGGCCCGAAGGCTAATGTAAATTTCTCGCCCAAGTTGAATTTTTTTTTTGATTTTTGAGGTTTTTATTAGACGAGTTTTACTGTAGTTTGAATATTACCCAGCCAAGTTTGCCGATTCTAAAGGGAAACGGCTGTTATACTGGCCGCACTTTTCTTGCTGTAGTGCAAAGAGGCTAGCGCATTGTCGATCATCAGTGCGCCCACAGACAAATTGTGGATTTTTAAAGTGGAAATGATTAAAAATGATCTAGACTGGTAATTTTGAAAGACAATTCATTATGGTCTCAAACTATAGTGAGCTGTGTGGAAAACGATTACTTAAAAGTTATGAATGTGCGATGTTTGCAAATCATTCATATTTTCACACAAAAAATGTATATGAAAAACTGAAAACGGTAGGTTTCAGTATAGATTGAAGCTTCAGTCAGTGAAAAGTTGTGAGAATATTTCATTTTAAAATGTTTCTACAAAACCATTTTAAACATCACGACACCATTTTTGCCATAAAACGAGACTAAACAGCAAGACTGGGTTTATTACTCCGAAAACGACACAATGAGAACATGGCGCAAAGTTGTCTTCAAATCGGAAGACCTTGTTTAACGCACGGTTCTGTTTTATTTTTGGACTCCAGTGACTTGTGAACCGATTAAAAGCACGGACCCTAACTTACTAGCGTAAACAAATGACGTGCCATGTGGTGCAAATTACGGAAAAAGTTATCGTGCACAATTAACTTGGCTTTTTTAGATATTTTGCGGTTTGCGGCGGTTAAAAAATGCAAAACCGCAGACTTCTTAACCGCAACCGCACCGCAGAACGCTAGCAGTTCAAAACCGCTTCGCCGCGCGGTTTGCGGCGGTGCGGTGCGGTCTGCGGTGCGGTTTGCACACCTCTAATACACACCACCAATGTACGGCGAGGCGACTGACGCTCTGCTAT
>LRSR01002583.1:0-23627 GCA_001579985.1 Hypsibius dujardini
AAGTCGTGCCCATTTGCACAACACACTAACGACAATTATGCCACACGTCTGACTATAGGTAGCAGGAGAAAATATGATAAAGAAGAACAGTCTGATATAGAGAGTGACAGGCCTATTGCACAAACCCAAACACAGACACAGTCACAGACACAGACACGGACACAAATACAGTCACAGACACAGACACGGACACAAATACAGTCACAGACACAGATACAAACATAGACACAGACACAGCCACAAACTCAAACAAAAACACAGACATGTTCTTCATGACATCAAGTCAGCCGGATGAGGTGTTGCGGGTTCTTACCGCGTTGTCTGCCGGATTTTAGAGATTTTTAATTCGTCGTTTAAATCTGTACTTACAACGACCTAGTATAGCCGAAACCCTAGTATGACCGAGAATTACCCAATGTTTAGTCCAGGGCTTAAACTTGGCGTTAAATAAGTCAGCTCAAGGTTCTGGTCATGTACTAGTATGTGTAGTTGCATTAATCACTGCAAGTTCAACCCACAATGAGTTTGCACTCAGCAACGTGAACGAGTATTTTCTGTAGACGTCTTCCTGACAAAACTAGTTGAACAAACGATAGTTTCGATTTGCTGAAAACATAAACCCTCTTGGATGTCGTGTCTGATTCATCTAAAGTACCAGTTTGCTTATACTCGCAATCCCAAGGCTGACGAGCAACCAGTTAATCTGACCAACGGATCAATAAAACAGGGGAAGAATTCTGATTTATTCACTTGTAAGCACCGAGCTGTGAGGCTAGCCTAGCCCCACAAGTTTGGGTGAAAGTCCACATGAGTTGAAGGATGCCGGATGCTCCTGAAAGCGTAGGTTGACTTCGATATCTCACACGGTTTCCAAAATTAAGTTATCGGCCTGAAAATTTGCAGAGTGTACCATCCAACACAACCCCTCTTCTAGATCCCCAAAAAGACCAATCCCCTGCAGAGAAAAATCCATTTAACGCCAAAAAACCCGACCCGGCCAGCATGAATAGGGTTTATCCGACCGGTGGGTCACTCGGTGGCGGCGGTGGCGGCGGGCGGCGTGGCAGTATACTCGACAAACCGGCCGTGGCTTTTGATAAAAGCTCCAAAAAGCAGGCGCACGAAAAATGGAAGGAACGACGACAAACCGTCCATCAGACACGGCATGTTGTAGCTCAAGCGAATGAACGCCAGAAGGAGGTTGATAAATTGAATGACCTCAAGAAGGAAGTCGTCATGGTATATTAACACGCAAACAAAATGACAGACAAACAAACAAACAGACAAACAGACAGACAGACGCCGTATGTATGGTGCACATGCAAATTAGCTTCTAATTGCAGGACGAGCATCTAATGACAGTTGATCAGTTATGCTTGCATCTGGAAGTTTCTGTTGAATCAGTGAGCCTAACATTTGCGATTAAATGCTTGTTTTCCGTCCATTACCCCTAATTGTAAAACTTATCTTAAGGGTTTGAATGATGAAACTGTCACTCATCGATTGATTCGGGACGGGCCGAATCAATTGCCCGCTAAAAAGCAGACACCCTTGTGGTTATTGTGGGTCGCTGAAATGACTCAAGGCTTTTCGTTGCTGCTTTGGATCGGCGGCATACTGTCCATTCTGGCATGGGGAGTCCAGAGCAATCTGCAGCCGAACACTCCGAGCGACAATGTGAGGGGCAATGGCAACTTAACTGCGCTTCGGTAGATCAATCAAATGGGAGCTTATGTTTCTACCCCTTTGTAGTTGGTGCTCGGAATTGTGTTGATTGTGGTGGTTTTCATCACCGGAACCTTTTCATTCATGCAGCAGTCAAAGTCTGCCAGTATCATGAACTCTTTCATGAAAATGGCCCCCCAGTTCGCTGCAGGTATGTTCGTCTTACCCAGCTTTCTTTCAGACCGATAACTCCTTACTCATGACCAGGCAGACAGGGATGGACATTGATGACAAAACTACAATTAGTCAGCCAATTAGATTTGTTAGTCCACAAAAATCAATTTCCATGCTTTTTTAATTTTAGTCGAATTTATTTGCCTGGTTTTTGTTTTGGTTTCTTTCCCAATCAATTTTTAGTAACTTTTAGTTTTTTCTTTCAGGCTGAGTAAAAAAACACACATAAAACACGGTTTGGTAGCAAGTCACTTTTCCTTCTTAAGCATGGTTAACATTTTTTTAATTCTGTTTACGCAGCTGTTCGCAACGGGCAAAAGATGGCCGTAACGGCAACCGAGTTGGTGGTCGGTGATATAGTCGAACTCAAAGCCGGCGATAAGATCCCCGCGGATATCCGCATTGTGGAGAACAGAGGTCTTAAAGTAAGCGAACATCATCCTTAGTGACATGGTACTCTCAATGACGCTGCTCAAGACAAGCACTCACACAAATGCGGTATCATACAGTATACTAATGCAAACCGTGTTAACAACACTGCACTGCAAACTAAGTTAAAAATAGTATACTACACTACAATACATGAAACTGAACAAAATTGAAAAATCAACTAATTTAAAGCTTCGAATTCTAAACCAAACTAAACTTCACTAAAATTAAAGCTAAGCCAAAATAACTAAATTTAACTAAACTATACTGATTTAAATTTAACTAAATTAAACTACACCATTTTTAATGTGACTAAATCTATTTTATCCAAATTTAATTAACTGAACTACAATAAATTAATTTCATCAATTTATCAATTGATTTCAATTACGTAAACTAAGTTGAACTAAATTTACCTGAATTTAGTTAAACTAAGCTACACTGAAGCGAATTAGACTAAAACTCACCGGACTGCTAAAATGTAGGTTGACATGGCGTCCCTGACCGGTGAGTCGGAGCCCCTCAGCAGGACAGTGGAGGGCACCAACGAAAATCCTCTTGAGTCCAAGAATTTGGCATTTTTCTCAACCTACGCTGTAGAAGGCAGCGCCGTCGGTATTGTCATCCGGACCGGGGAACGGACAACAATGGGCAGGATCGCCAAGCTGGCTTCGACGGTGGAGAGCGATATAACACCGTTGGCCATCGAAATGTCACGGTTCGTCCATCTGATGAGCTACCTTGCCGGCGGGATGGGTCTTATTCTCTTCATCATCAAAATGGGCCAAGGCGGCGGCGGATCGGCTGGTATGACCGTCCTGAATGCAATCGTTGCGCTGATTGGAATCGTTGTGGCCAACGTACCGGAAGGAATACTACCGGCAACAACGGTAAGACATTTCTTGATGACGTGACACACTTATACTGTGTGGTCAATGGAAAACAAGGGCGATTCAAAAATATATTGCTAGGATATACCGTTTGGCTAGGAATTGTTTTGATATCAGTATTTTGTTCTGGGTTTCGTCTGCTCGTACGGTGAATTGCTTGGCTGTTCACCTCTTCATTTGGCATGCATGTCACGGATTGGCCTTTCATATCTTTCCTCAACCATTCGTCTATTCGCATTATGTCCTTCCTTTGGACTGTTCGTACGTCTGTCCGCCCGTCCGTCCGTCCATCCATTTATCCATCCGTTTGCCTATTTTTCCGCCAGTCCGCTAGCCGGCCACCTGGTTTTGCCGGTCTGTCCGCTTGTCCTTTCGTCAATTCGTCAGTCCGTCCTTCCGTCTGTCCTTCTCTCCACCCTTCTCTTCGTCCGTCAATCCGTCCGCTCGTCCGTCCATCCGTGCAACCGATTGCAGTCTTTGCTTTGCGTATACTGGCTCATTCTTCGGGCACACGGTTTGTCATTCCATCCCTTGTATACACATCATGATTCCATTTTTGTTTCCGTATCTTACGCTATCATCGTAACTCCCTCGAGGAAATTCTCTCTCAATGATAACCTCATTCGAGTTGAGCAGTACCGGAAGTCGTAAACGGAAAATGCCTATTAGCTGCTAAAATGTATAGCATGATTTTTATAGTATTGGGTTGACAGGTTGCGCTAGCCTTGACCGCGAAGCGGATGGCCGGAATGAATTGTCTGATTAAGAACCTTTCGGCTGTGGAAACGCTCGGCTCAACCTCCGTCATTTGCTCGGACAAAACCGGAACCCTCACCCAGAACCGCATGACGGTAGCACATCTGTGGACGGAGGACAAGATCTGGGAGTGCGACACATCGGAAGATCAGAGCAGTAGGTCCATCCGTGGGCCCGTTTGAGGATCACACAAAACTAGATAGGCTGAACTAAAAATTTGCTAATACTTTTAGAAATAATTTAGAAGTTTCAGTTTACAAATACAAATACAGTAGATTTTAAAATTATAAGTCATTATCTAACGAAACTAAGAACGTATGTACTAGCTAATGTTTAGTTGACTATAAAAACTAGTTGTCTGGGTATTTATAACTTTTAACGTCTCTAGGGAAATTCATTTGTGAGACATTTACTGTATACAACTTTAACCATGGTTCCAGAGAATAAACTGGAGATGACCGCAGTCACCCTGAAGGCGTTGGTTCGCTGCGCAACTCTCTGCAACCGAGCCATCTTCAAGCCCGATCAGGAACAGCTGATGATGATGAAACGCGAGACGGTCGGTGATGCCTCCGAGTCGGCGCTGTTGAAGTTTACCGAGGTCAACATCGGCAACACGGTGGATGCCCGAGCGAAGAATCCGAAAATCGCGGAAATTCCTTTTAACTCCACCAACAAATATCAGGTATATTGGCCAAAACGGTCTCAAATAAGGCTTATGAATAAAAAAACTAAAAAAATCTAAGTCAAAACGATACTAAAACTGTAAGTGACTAATTTTGTGAATTTCATTTTTTTAGTTGACAAAAACAGCAAAACTAAACGTGCCAATTAATAAAACTATAATTTGAAAAAGTCATGGTGTCGAGGCTAAAAGAAGCTCCACTGAGAATCCTTAATGGTTAATTTTAAGTTAACTAAAAAAACCAACCACTAGTTTTTGCCACCCATACTAGGACTGTGCAGCATTATAAGCAGATACAGGTTTTTCAATTTCGGTTAGGTTTCCTCTCTCGTTTACAAGTAGAAAAGTTATTTTATTTGAGTCGGCCCTGACAATTTGGATTGTAGCTATCCATCCATGCGTCGGCTGACTATCCTGGAGAAAATCTCCTTGTAATGAAGGGTGCACCGGAGAGGATAATAGATCGCTGCAAATTCATTGAAGTCAACGGTCAATTGTTGCCACTCACTACGGACTGGCACGTCAAGTTTGACAAGGCTTATCAAGCTCTCGGCGGAATAGGCGAACGCGTTCTGGGTACATCAAACACTGATTCATTGTATTATTATTTGATTACATAATTGCTTAATTATTCAATTGAGATTCAACTAAAATTAAAATTAAAATAATAAAAAAATTGTATAATGAAACAGACGTTGATTTGGTATTATGTATCATAATTAATTAAAGATGTGCATACTGGGTTTTGATATAAATTAAAGCAAGGAAAAGAGTCTCAGATATGACTGGATTTAATTATTGGCAAAGCAAAATTCCAACCTGAGTAATGTACCACAAAAATAGTACAATTAGTGCAGTCAAAAATTGTTTTATTTCTTTCAGGTTTCGCACAATTTCGTCTGCCGCGTGACCAGTTTCCCCTGGGATTTCAGTTCAACCTTGAGGTTCCTAACTTTCCTGTTGAGGGGCTTACCTTTTTGGGTCTCATCTCGCTGATCGATCCACCACGAGCTGCCGTGCCGAGCGCTGTCGCCACTTGCCAAGAGGCAGGTTAGTATTGCAAATATACGTAATGAAAAGGCGGAGACAGTAAGGCTTATTTCACTCAATACTAGCATGTTTTTGTCTTAGTTACAATAAATATGTTCCTTTAGCTTCGTTCAATCAATTCGGAATGTTGAAAAATGGAAAATTCAAAACTTTTGGGAAATATTTGTTTATATATTGAAAAGATCAATTGCATTGTTTCCCATTAATTCTGGACTATTTTTGAGTTTGCACAGAATCAGCTACAATATCGGTTGATTGAAGCTAACCTACAAATCTTATTGACTAAAATAAGATTAAACTAATGAGAAGTTTAAATGCCCTAAGCAAAAGTTAACGAAGTTTAGTATTTCCATTGCCATCAGTACAGACGTTAAATGTCGTATACTATTTGCTAATTTTCCCATTTAGTTAAATCTGTCAAGACTAATAAAATTAGTGCAATAAATGTGAACTCATTGAATGTGTTAAAAGATATTCAGTATTTAATTTTATTCATAAGGTAAAAACTACAACTTATTCACAACAAAATATTATTTTAGTTTTTTATTTTACTCTATTTTTTTATGTTACTCTATTTTTCACAACATTCCCTTGCACTGCATCCGTCTTAATTGAATAGTTTTTTTATTTTTGGTTTATATAACAGGCGTGCGAGTTATTATGGTCACGGGCGACCATCCAATCACCGCGAAGGCCATCGCGCGAACCGTGGGGATTATTGGGCCGACCAGCGAGACTGTGGAGGACATTGCCGTGCGACTCTGCAAACCGGTGGATGAAATCGAGCCGACGTTAGCGCGCGCCGCTGTCGTTACCGGCAGCATGCTGAAGGAGATGTCGTCCGATCAGCTGGACTTTGTTTTGCGGACCCATCCGGAGCTGGTGTTTGCCAGGACTTCGCCGCAGCAGAAACTGATTATTGTCGAGGGTGTCCAGCGGATGGGCTGCATTGTGGCTGTGACGGGAGACGGGGTCAACGATTCTCCCGCCCTCCGCAAGGCCGATATTGGTAACACCTTTTTGCTGACTAGAGAACATTTTAATTTCGTAAATTTTTTATTTTTATTAATGCTATCTTCTTCTTATAATTAATAGTTAATTTTATAATACACAATTCGTAATTCATAACCTGACTACAATTTACAATTAACAAATTGATTTTCCTGATTTGGTAACTTTTTAGTTTTTATAATTTTAACAATTTTTTGCAGCATTGTAATTTTTATAGTTGTTCTCGAGGTCGGAAAGTACTGCCGCTATCTTTCCTTCGCGAAAATTGTGTCGCAAAGTACATTCCTTCCTTGGGTTATTTTTAATGACGGTTTTCGCATTTAGCATTAAATTAATTATAACTTTTATGCAGTGAGACTAAATATCAAAACTGGTTGTTAATAAATTTTGAACAAAATATACAATTTATGCATTGTATTCACTTTTCAGTAGTAAGGTAATCCAAAATGGGCTCCTTCACAAGGAGGGACCACATTCTATACCGTTTTTTTAGCTGACTGCAAGTGCTTGTCAAAACAATTCACGTGTTTCACCATAATTTATTTATTTGAGTTATACCAAGGTAATTCTGCTTTAACGACAATGCGCTTTCTTCTTTATTTCTGCGCAGCTTTTTTTTCAATATGCTTCTGTAGCCCAAACAAATTACAATGAGACTCATAAAACACCTTAAATGGCTGGTCAGCACAAAGAGCCCGAAATAGAATGTGAACCCTTCCCTTTGATAGAAAAATGTATTCAACAATTTTTCACTTGCATAATCCCATACATTGTGCACGCAAATTGAAATACATCACTAATTTCACTTACAGTATGACCCCTCAAAGACGCTGAATTGAATGAACGCGACGTCGAATGTCGAACGTGCCAAGCTACACACAATTGATGTTTTATTATTCTAAGGTATTGCGATGGGGATTACTGGCAGTGACGTGAGCAAGGATGCAGCAAAGATGATTCTGCTAGACGACAACTTTGCATCAGTGGTGGTCGGCATCGAAGAGGGCCGTTTAATCTTCGATAACCTGAAGAAAACGATTGCCTACATGTTGACCTCCAATATCGCTGAGATTGGACCGTATCTCACGTAAGTGCCGCGAGCAATAGTGTCCGCCCTTTTCCTAGCCTTGCTTCATGAATACACAAATTCGGCTGTCGTTTGGCTTTCACAGAGTTGACATTTCATATTTTTTTCCGCAATCGTTCTGCAATTTTAACGTCAATCAAAACTCACATTAATTATCCTACAGGTCTGTCATAACACAAACACCACAGGCTATTGGAACGGCTGGAATGCTTTACATCGATCTTCTTACTGATATTGTAAGTTTTCCCGCGAACACGTGTAACACAACTGTTAAATCAGACTTTTCAGATGTTCTTTTATTGAACGGTTTTCTTGGCAGTTTGAGAATACTCTTCTCAAATATTTAATTGGAGGTGGTTGGTGAAACAAAAATTAAATGAGGAATATAGTTCTCATACATAGTGCCCAGGTATGGGCTACGAAGGTGTTTGTGGTGGCTACCTTCTAGAAAATTTGAGGGAAATCAGCACAAACCAATCAGTCATAAAGTTTTGACAAAATTGGCTTTTCTGAATGTTCTTATGGAGAAAACGACAAAAAATCTTGAGTGGTCGATTATTACACAGTTCGGATGGGAACTAGAAACGTAACTGAATGGTATACGAGCAGGAATTGAGCAGGGGCTCAAAAACCATATTCGAGAAAACCGGGTTCAAAATTTTAAACTAGACAAACCGATAAATCCCCCCCCCCCCGCTTTTTTCAAAATGAAAATATCTTTTTTTGAAACCCAATAGGTACAGATTATTTGCTTAGAAGATATAATATTTAGGTTCTGCTTTATCGACAATGTTTTGAACAAAAACTTGCCTGTAACCGCTACAACTAATGCGCGTCAAAGCTTCTGGGAATGCACCGCGTAAACTGTCCTACCATCTGCGCAACATCGTTTTTTGAAAAGCTCACGTAATATTTTTTATTTTTGCATCCATAAAACATAATAAAATGTTTTCTCCTAGTTATGAGATAGATAAATTGTATCATCAGGTAGAGAACAAATATGAAGGCCGCAAATTAAATAATATATTTTAAATATTGTACATGCATTAATAAGAATTTTTAGTTTACGTGAATTTTATTTTATATTGTTGCTCTTTATAGTTATAAATATTTACCGTAACCCCAAAAAACACTTATTGTTAAGAATAAAAATTTTCATCGAAGGGCAGTGCCAGGGATCCGAACCTATGCTAGATCCCTAAGGGCACCCCTAGGGGAGTTGCTTGGATTACTGTCCCCTGGTAATCGAAACAGGTCTGTAATTGCTCGCCTTAACAAAAATGTGTTTCCATCCAGGCGCCAGCTATAGCCCTCTCATATGAGCCCTCGGAGATGGACATTATGAAGCGTAAACCGCGTGACCCCAACCGAGACCGAATCATCAACGGACAGCTGCTCAGCCAGGCCTACGGGCAGATTGGGTTCATCCAATGTATGGCCGGATTCATGTGTTACTTTGTCGTGTTTGCGGAGAACGGCTGGTGGCCACAACAAATCTTTAGCCAAGACAAAGAGTATTACAACCAATGGGAGAACCGCGTCAACCAAGACATGGTCGACTCATTCGGCCAAGAGTGGACATGGGAACAGCGGCATGAAGTCACGCTAACTGCACAGGGAGCCTTCTTCTTGACGGTCGTCATCACACAAATTGGCAATATTCTCAACTGTAAATGCCGAAAAATGTCACTATATCGCAAGGGACTTTTGAGGTGACTTTCTTCTCGCGTGTTGCATCAATAAGACTTCATGTAAAAAATACCGGCCAAATGCAGTTAAACTTTAATTTAATATTTTGAGTTTAATTCTAACCTGCCTAAATTTGTTCCGCTTTAACTATTCTACGTAGATAAAACGGAAATTCTTTGGAAAACCATTAAAGAAATTTATTTATATTTCAACTTCTAGAAATTCAAACTGAGTATGATGTTACCTAAGGAACTTTATGCACCGACCTTTCATGCAAATTAGAAGCGGTGGGCCTTCGATCCTCGGCCTAATAAGTCATCTAAATTTTGAATTTGTTTAAATTTAACCTGGACACAAGTTTGTTTGTACGTAAATTAAATAAACTATTTACATTTTAATGTTCACGGTAATAAAAAAAATCAAAATCAATCAATTAGTTTATTAGTATTGACGTTGCTACCTGTTGCGGTACTTTTCTTCTTTGCAGTAACATGGTCCTCCTGTGCGCAATCGTTTTTGAGGTGGCTGTCGTGAGTTTGATTATCTACACACCAAAATTCAATCGTCTACTTCAAGTACTGCCAGCCAGGTATGAGACCTTCATGCCTTAAGGAAGAGGGGAACACTTTTCTAATAGAAATTAAAAGGCATTTTTATGCCAACGACGTGGACCATAGCTTCAGATGACCACACAGTCAGAGAGAAGAGTGCATTGTCTGTTCAATGTGCGCACTTAAGGGAGAGGTCATAAAACTGCCCGTATGACAGAACCGCGAGCGATAAATTGTTTAAAAAGTATTTAATTTACGGTATTCCAAGACTGAAAACTGATCCGTCACTTTTGAAGGCCTTACTTACTGTTTTCTTCTCACGAACGGAATCGGAGATAGGAAACCGAAAGAAATAGGACTTAAAAATGTTCTAAAATAAATTTTTTTTGCAAGTACAGTGTACTTCACTTTTCGAAACGTCTAACTACCAAAATTTGGTACTGCCAGAAAAACCCAGCAGAAATTACAAATTTTATCAAGATTTTGAACAGTTTCAAACATTCTGCTTACCGAGACAGGAATCTTGCAAGCTGTTTTATGGCCTGATCGCTAATTGCGCGGGCGTGAGAGAGCACGCACTGAATAGACAGTTAACTCCGCTCTCAGGATCTGTGGTGCGCACCTGCGTCAGAGTTTGTACATCAAATTTCACTGGTAACCACGTCAAATTGCATGGAGCTGCATGGAGATACGTGGCGTTGCATGGAGCTGCGTGGAGAAAGGTAAAACAATATGGAGATTCACGACATCTTCGACAACGTCACACGGCGGCCATGCAGCTCCACAGGCCCCATAAAATATTCTTAACGCTTAATTTCCATGATTTGATGGGTTTTGATGGATTTTGATAGGTTTTTGTGTTCCACGCAGCTTTACGCAGCATCATGCTATTCCACGTAGTTTCCCGTAGTTCCATTCAGTTCCGCGCAGCTCCATGCAGCACCATGCAGCTTTATGCAGCTACTTGCGGCTCCATGCAGCACCATGCAATTCCAATTAGTTCCATGCACCTCCTTGTAGCTCCACGTAGCTCCACGTAGCCCTCTGCAGCTCTACGTAGCTCCATGCAGCCCTCTGCAGTTCCACGTAGTTCCATGTACATTGCGAGCGTAAAAAAACATCGGTAATAAATTTTGGTGTACAAACTCTGACATATCTAGTCGTGCGGCACTGTAAAAATAGGGAACTCGTTCAATTTCGGTCAGAAAATTTTTCTCTTCTCTTCCTAAGTGCGAAACCTTCAGTTTTTTATCGGTACTTTTTGGGGTGTGACGAGTTAACGGTGCCATTGATCTGCGGTTGTACAGGGGCACTTGGTGGATTGTCGGTGTTTGCTATTGTGTCTGCATCATGGTGTGGGATGAAACAAGAAGATGGATGGTGCGCCGTGACTCCAATCCCAAGACATTCTGGAACCGAGAGACCCTCTACTGAGTGCTGATCCTTATTACAGCGTTCATATACAGTGGCATAACGTGCAATTTAAAACTCTTGCTGCTTCAGTCAGAGCAATTGGCTCAAAGAAGGGCGAAGCTTTGCTTTACAGTCGCATTGCTCACACACGAAACATCAGGGCTTGCATATTTTCCACTGATACACTAATATAAAAGTTGTTCAAGGTACCGAGCGTGCAAGATTTATTAAAGCAAAAATGATGATAGCTCTCAAGAAACTATATAGTACTCGCAGCGTTTCCTTGACGTTGCGCTTCTTGTCTTTTTCCACCTTCCCCTCTGAAAGTATATTTAGGGGCTCGGTTGCCCCTTACTACTTGACTGTTAATTTCCACATTCTCAATATTGGATCCGGGTGCTTCAAACATGGCTTCCAGCAAGAGACCCTCGAGAATCGACCGCAATCCACGCGCTCCTGTCTTCCGAGCCAAGGCCTTTTCCGCAATCGCCCTCACTGCACCGAGTGTAAACTTCAGTTGCACCTGTGAAAATAAAAAGTCATTTTACTCACTCAACCGAAATGTGGCTTAATTGCTTACGTTATCCATATCGAAGAGCTTCTTGTACTGTGGTAGAATGGCATTTCGGGGCTCCGTTAAAATTTGAATGAGCTATACAAGTATAGGAAAAACAATAATTTATTACTACAGGTACTATAGGGTACAAGGCTATTATTTGCTCGAATTTGAATGGTCACCATGCAAACTAGGTGCAAGTGTTGCAATCATCATAACTGACAAAAATGTACTACTAAGATTGTGGTTCAAACTGAGAGATTATGAAAGTTGTTGACGGGAACCTGTTGCTTGTCGTCAAGGCGAGACGTGAATGGGCGAGTCGTATTATTAGGGTGTCCTCAGTTGCATATAGGACGACTTACTGGTTGACGACAAGATTTAAAAAACTGTTGATCTGGTTAAGAAGCGCAGAATCAATGTTTATTCGAGCGCGAACATATTTGAAGAAGATTCTATCAGCTTTTTTACATGAAAAGTGTTTACAAAATGTCTACGCTCAACTTCGCAGCCAGACTGTGGCTGAACTTGGCAAGTAAAAAATGTCCGTTTTAGAAAAAAATGTCTGCAGCCATCACTTTTTGTGTGATATTTTTGAAGTCACCTCTATGTCAAGCTGTACTCACATAAAGATCAGATATTAAAAGAATTTATTAATTCTGGCAACTAATATAAATTTTAAATCCATTAAAAGTTAAACAAATGTTAGCGTTGGACCTTGTAGTACTATGTCTGTTTAGGAGTATTGGACGTCGGAACTGACCATATTTGTGGTTAAGTTGTGAAAACCCACTATGACGGGCAGACGACCGATGAATTCCGGAATCTGTAAATTGATTGAATTATTACAGATAATGTTACATTGAAAACCCCTCTTAATACAAACCATTCCGAAGTGAATTAAATCGCGCGCTTCCACTTCTTGCATCAGGAGATCCTTCGCGCTGTTCTCTTCGCTGACCATCCGAGCTAATTCGCACTTTGCTTCTTCTGTCTGTGATTGATCATTTTTTGGCAAGACGTTAGGATTGCCTTGGTCTTTATATGACCCAAATCCTAACGACTGTCGAGAAAGAGGAAATGCGTAATTCAGTTATCAGATACAGTTCTCACTGCTTGAACCTTTTGATTGCTGCGATTTGCGATGAGACGATCAAGCCCGGTGAAAGCACAGAGGCAATGAATAATATGTTGGTGGTGTCAACGGGTACTTTAGTCTTTCGGCCGTTGTAAGAAAACTGGACATTGACTACCGTCCCTTCCAACAGCTTGAGAAGGCCCTACTTTCGTTGTGCATTTAAGTACTTGAAAAAAAAATCGTAAAAGTATAAGTCATACCTGTTGCACGCCTTCGCCTCCGACGTCGCGCATCTGTTGAGCTACAGAGGCTGCCGCGGCGCTAATCTTATCCACCTAAGTGATATTGCAGGATTTGTGAACCGAAACCATAAAGAAAGCCTAGGAACTGTAATTGCGTTTTGAAGTTAGCAAATAGCTATTTGAAAGTCAATTTTAAGGGCAGCGTGAATCCGAAATGTCGGCTCATTGGTATTTTATTTATATTCTGTCTGTCTGCCTGTCTTCTCGTCTGTCTATTTGTCTGTGTGTCTGTGTGTCTGTGTGTCTGTGTATCTGTGTGTCTGTGTGTATGTCTCCCTGTCTGTCTGCCTGCCTGACTGTCTTTCTGTCTGTGTGTTTGTCTGTTTGTTTGTCTGTGTGTGTCTGTGTCCGTCTGTCCTAATATTATATAATTACTCAATCTAAATAGTGTAGGTTCCGAGACAATTGATATTAAGCTATTTTTTCTTCGAGGCAGTGCGACAAAAGTTTGCGAAGTGACAAATTTCAAATATTACGCCCGTGTCAAGGGGCAACAATTGCAAATGTGGCGAGTTGTTTTTAGTAGCCGCTGTTTTTCGATCCCGCTTCGAACCCATCTGCTACGTCGTGTGCACAAATCACTCGTTGAAAGAGATTTGTAACAGTGCTTTTTGCGACGGAAGTGATAGATGAGCGTTTAAATTCTCAATTTGAAATATAACGTCTTGGAAAGACTTCGAAGGCGCAAGGCTTCGGAGAGGCAATTAAGAACTAGAAGAGCGTTCTCAAACTGGGAAATGGATTTCACACCAGGGAGCGCTATTTCGAATTCAGGCCATTAGCACCGTAAACCCCATACCCATGCATGTCTATAATCGTATCCAGTAATGTTAGATTAGTCTCACAGTATTTAATATTCCACACTCACAATTTATCTAGTTGTATAAGTAACCTTCAATGTCTTATGAAATTACCTCGTCCAGAAAAACGATGCCTCTCTCGGCTTGGCTGACATTTCCGTTAGCATCCTGAAGTAGCTTGCCAATCACCGACTCAACGTCCTCTCCAACGTAACCGGCTTGAGTCAAGGTAGTACAATCGCATAGGGCGATCGGGACATCCAGACATTTTGCAATTGTTTGAGCCAGAAGCGTTTTCCCCGATCCCGTAAAATAAATTTATTAAAAGACATCGACCAGCCGCATAATATCACTAACAAAGTACCATTACCTGTTGGACCCAACATCAGTATGTTGCTTTTTTCAAAGCCAATATTATCGGGCTCCTGATCGGCGTCGTCCAAAGAGACTTTAGCCTTTTTGGTTGGTTGCGAAGTCACATCAAAGGTCTGATTTCCGTCAAAAGGATATTGCAACTGGCCACTCGAAATAGGCCCTCCGAAGTGGCTTGAATTTGGGCCGGGGAAACCTGTTAAAATAGCTGAATTAATTGAAGGAATTATAAATGCTAATTAGTTGGCATTCTGCACCTAGAATCGATTGTGGATAGTACTGGGCGTTTCCATTTTTCTCGGGACTTGGAGGCGGTACATTTTGCTGTTGAGGGTTTCTTGCTACTCTCTTATAGTGATTGTAGACTGCGACTGCCAACACCTTTTTTGCTTGGCTTTGACCAATCACATACTTCTCCAAGTAGCTGAAAATCTAAAGAATACAAACCGCAGTATGGCAGGCAGTGAAATGTGTGGTAGGCTGTTCCAAAATCATGCTAATGACCTTTTTGGGAGAGGGAAGAACATTTTTGACAGCAGGCTGCGCTGCTGGTGTCGAATTGATATGCTCGGATTGTTTTTTTGGACTCTTAATGTTGTCGTCTTGCTCCGTGGTACCTGGACTGCGCCGTATGAGAAAGAAGAGATGATGGCAAGAACTGCAGGTCAAGAACTTCGGGGCATCTGAATTTTGAAAAATAATTATATGACTGCATCTCTACCGGTGTGCAGACGTTGTCTCTCTCGAAACTTTGTTCTCCGACATTTCGTCCGCAAAACTCTCCTGCCCACGTTGTGTCCTTCAGAAATTGTGAACTCATTCAGACAATTTATCCTGTACTTTCGATAATGTCTGCTTCAGACATTATGTTCATTCCGACAATATGTCCTGTCATTTAGACATACTCTGTATGTAACGACCGTAAATCCACGGCCGGAATGTCTGAGGACAATCGATTTGTCTGGCTATAATATTTGTAGGGACAATATGTCTACGGCCAGTTTGGGGACAGTCTGTCTTTCTGGTCATAATGTTTGTCAGGGCAGAATGTCTGGGGACAGTTTGGCTATCTAGCCATAATTTCTGTGGGACAGTATGCCCACCGTTAGAATGTCTGAGTACAGCCTGTCTATCTGGCCACAATGTCTGTGAGGACAAAATGTCTAAGGCCACAATGTCTGGAGACAAGGAATCGGGTTGGACACACAAAAAGGGCACAATTTCTGAAGGACAGAACGTCGCGGGATATAACGTCGGTATACAACAGTCTTTACCACTCGGTACATGGTCACTCACTGTTGGCAGTATCATGGAAGGAACATGCACTGCCACATCGAGGACACTTAATGCCACCGGTATTGTCTTTGTTGCTACTGTTGTGGCTGCTTCCTCCGCCTTCAACAGATTGACCCGAGCTAACCACCAGGTTCACGTCGTGCTCCGTTGCAGACCCATCTGTTTGGTTGCTAACATATGGTTTGCTCAAATTGGCCACTGCAGTACATGACGGTGCATGGTGAATTGAACTTTGCGAGTACCTCTGGACAAGAGGGCTCTGACTGGGCTAGAACAAATAAAACCATTTTTCAAGACATTTTTTGCGCGCGCTTTGATTTGTTTCTCACACCCAAATAGGCCTGGAGTTTGGTTGTGGATAGTCTACTTCCAGTGGCTAATTGTGTACTCATCATCTGCTGGAGGTAGCGCAGCAGTGGAACAGTAGAATTCCGCACCACAGTACCACACATAACAACGCCGTCGAGGATCACTTCAAAGGAACGGTTTAAATTAATTATTAGAATTAATACAGATTCCAACTCAGGCAGTATATGGGTCGAATGTATGGCTTAAATATTAGAGTGCACTGATCTCATAGCTATAAAGCTGGCCAAATATTATGTTGTTGCCGTCACACAGCAACCATAACTCTTTTTGTTGTTAGCTTCTTGTACAGACTCAGTGATAAGTTAAATACAACTGCAAATTTTGGAATTCGGACTTACAATAGCGGCACGAACATTTTGCAACCATTAGGCATCGAGTATAATGCTGCTCAATGATTCCGCAAGTTGTGACTTGGTAGCGGTAAGATGTTACGAATGAAACTTGGTAGCGGTAAGATGTTACGAATGAATTTAGCAATTAACCATTGCACTTAAAACAAAATCATTCCCATTAATGAGTCCCGAGTTTCCGTTTGTGCTCGTTTGCTTAACAGGAAAACTGCCCAATGTTTCCTATTCGTTGCCTGTCGATTTATTCGGCAGCTGGCTAATCTTTGCTAGAACTGGTAAAGTACTACCCGCAAACCCAAACACCTGGTTGCCAAAGAATAAAATGGCCAATCTTTTTAAAATTATACTAAAAAAATTCATTGAAAATCACTTGTCAAAATCACTTCGATGATTTTAACATTGGAATCACCAATAAATTTCTGGGTATCCGATTGGCGATAATAAAATCACCAAAATCACCACTAGAGCAGCATTGGCCCCGCCCGCAACAGAAAGGGATTGGCTGCCAGTCCGCTAGCCTAGAGACCCTGCTATTCTATGTTAAGAAGCCAAAGCCGGCGGCTCGACTCCAGTCCCGAACCGGCTTAGGCGGGGTCGACCCGTGAACCAAGCCGATTAATTGGAGCGGCTTAATATGCAAGCCGTAGATTAAAGTTATGGCTGGGCCGAGCCGTTCCCATCCCTCAAGAAGGATTTGTAGGCCGTCCATGTCGCAAAATAGACAATTAAAAGACGAAGCATACTTTAACATTTGCTTGGTTTGTTAGTCGCCAGCACGGTTTTCGAAAAGAAATATCACGCCTAGATTTAATTCAAAAAATGGATGAAACCACGAACATCGCTTCAGACTTGCTCTTCCCGGGAATCTGTGGGAGGAGGGGAAGAAACAACCAAAGTGCCGGTTATTTTGGTTGCGGTGACACCGCTCAACCAATTACCCTATTTTTGCAGCAGGATTTTAATATGGATGGGAGAGCTCTTGCGTCTCGGCTGGATGGCAAGGGGAATACGGCAATTTCCTTGGCAGTTAGAGGAGAGAATGAAGTTGTTGCAATTAGCGGCTGGCAACTGTCAAATCAGCCGATCGATAGATCGACTGATTGGCGGAACGCCTCAACGTCACTTATTGCCACTGTAACGCCAATTTTTTCCCAGATGCATTGCTTTTCGTCCCCGTATTGTCATACTTCATTCAACGTAAAAAAGGTCAGGGTGGTCATTCCATCGAAAGAAATATAATGCAATGGCGTGGGATGGAACTGGATGTTGCTCTTGTTTGCATCCGTTAGAGAGAGCAAACAGATCAATCAATGAGCAGCTTGCTTCAATTGAATTGATTCGCTGATTTTTGATTTTTGCTGCGCCTGATATTGATTGGTCGATTGTCACAATGACATTCGCTAATGAATCGATCAAGCTTTACAGATTCACATCGATCGGCATAGCTTGATTTCTTGATTAGAGAATGCGATGGGCCCGCAAAATATTGTCACGAGTCAGATGTCCGCCTGGTTTCTGTGACAACATCCCTTGACTGCTGTACTATCTTTAATGTAATTAATCATCCCTTCATAGGCTGGTAATGTCAGGATACTGATTTCTTTCAATGCAGGGGGCGTGGCTCTTGAAGAAATTTCGGTGGAAGCCAGCGTGTTTTTTATTGTAGTAAAACGGATCAAGTTGGACCATCACTTCTTCGTATTCGTATGTGGATTCGTCCCTCTTCATTTGCTGTTGAAAAAAAGGTAGAGTCTAGAATTTGATCGGTGCTAGAGTCGGAGGACAGACGCCGTGAAGGGTCCTTCCTACGCGGGGACACAATGGCGGAGAAGAAAGAGCCAGAGCCTCCGAAGGTATCCCTCAAGGATGTTGAGCTGATCGGGAGTGTCACGGCGGATTTGTTAAAGCTCAAGGCGGATAAAGTCATCAGGAGTCTTCAAGCGGAGGACTCCTTGGCGGCAATCAAATCACTCCTTAACAAATGTAAGCCCTTTTTGGCGGTGTCTCCCGGGGTGCAGGGCGCGGCGGTTGCTTCGACGGCGCTGCCAAACAAGGTGCAGGGCAAATGGATTTTGTTTTATTTGAATGGACCGGCCGCGGACTTGGCGACATCGTTGGTGCCGATCGTGCTGGACGTCAATCCCTGTACGAATCTTCTCTTTTACTATGACCTGGTGAGTTTTCTACGAGTGCTCTTAGGCAGCTGCCAGTCTGTCAATAAGTTTCAGTTATCCTCCGCTCTCACGGCGTCTGTCCTTGTTTGTGTCTACGTCTGCCTGTTTGTCTGTCTGTCTGTCTGTCTGTCTGTTTTTCTGACTATCCGTCTGCCTGTGATATATGTTTGTATGTCTGACTGCCGTCGGTTTGTCTATTTGTGTGAACTTTCTATGTTTGACTGAGCTTCTGTTACCTCAATCTCGGTTTTTTTTTCTACTTCTGGTCTATCATGATTTCTATATATTCGCAACTCTTTATGCTTCGCTATCAGCCTAGACTTTGATTATGTCTGATTGAAAACCTGTTCCTTGTTTAATTTTAAGTGTATATGTTCTGCTGTCTTCTACATACTTCTCTGTTTGTTTGTCTAGGCCCCTGCCTTTCTGCCGGTTTTTTGATACTAGTCCCTTTCCGTCTTTTCGTTTTTCTGTAGTTCGGGTTCTCTGTTCGTTGTCCGTTGATCTATTTGTCTGACGAACTGTCACTATCTCCCTCATGCCTGTGCATTTGCTGGAATCCTGGATGCATTGATAATGCAATTTTGCTGTGCCTACATCCGTTACGTACATGTGCCTTTGGGTTAGATTTCAGAAATGTCAAAGCGCCACAACGATAACGGCTACCTGCCGTCAAATGTCATCCAGGAGAATCGCTCCCGGCTCTGGAGGATTAAATACGAGACGCTGAAGCTGTCTTCGCAGATTGACGCCAGCGTTTATATGCCGAAACCAGCCCTATTTTCGTCAGTCTTTTCAAGGCACTCCAAAAATCGGAATGTTTTGAAATTAGGGTAAGTGTCAGTCAGGCTTTGGTTGATCGCTCCTGAATTTTGAGGGCCCAGCAGTGATTTTGCGAGTCCCCTCTGGCTCGTGGGTCAAGAACAATATGTCCTTTAGGCTTACAGCAAAGGAAGAAACGGCAATGGCCGAGCTGAAGTACTGCATGCTCAAATGGGTAGCGATAGTGCAGGATTTATACAAACGGAAGTCTTATCCCGTCACGGAAGATGAGAGCGGAAATAAGAGCGGCGTTGAGTTACGGTCTCTCATGTGGCGTCTGGAGAACTTTGAGTCAGCCCTTCTACAGGTACGGTATTTTAACTTGCCTTGTGGATTCAGGCAGACAAGGAGACAAACAGACGATAAACAGATAGAAATACAAACAGACATACAGACAGACATACAGACAGACAGACAGACAGACAGACAGACAGGCAAGGCATAGAAACTTGCAGATATACAGAACTGCACATATTCATCACAGAATGGTTTTCTATATGATCAATGATCGCCGCTTGTCAGATAACGGAGCCATTAATGCGGATTTTGCTGGAAGATTTGGATGAAGAGTATTTTAACTTCACGGATGTCTACGTGGACCTAGTTGACCTCCTGATATATGGTATACAATCTTAATGACGAGACTGTCTCCTGCGCGTCTGGGATTAGAAAACTCACACCAAATTTTAACGGCTTTCTTACTTTTACTTGCTGTAGCTTTTGATGAAACGAGAATGGTGCTGAAATTCATCCGGCCGATCGCGCAGTTTGTCCGGACCTTTTTCGATCAAGATGCCGCCACAATCAAAATTCTGATGCATAGTCTATATGCCATGATACAGCGGTTACTCGACGAATGTAAAGCCTACTATAAAGGTCCGCGGTCTGCTCAAGTGATCCAAGACATTGGAATGTACCTGATTGAATTAGTAAGTTGCCTGGATGTTTACTTGTCTGTCTGTCTGTTTGTCTATCTGTCTGTCTTTCTGTCTGTCTGTCTGTCTGTCTGTCTGTCTGTCTGTCTGTCTGTCTGCCTATCTTTCTGTCTATCTATCTGCATACCAACATGGCTGGCTCTCTTTCTTTCTCTCGTCTGGTTCTGCTTCTGTTTCACTAATCCGTCTTTCGTGCTCGTCGCAGGTGAAAGCGAAATTTGACGTGAACGACGTCTTCAAGGCGGACACCAGCGAGAATCTCGTCCGTGTCAACGAATGGATCTCCGTGTGGGAGGAGCAATTGAGTTGTTTGACCGCGTTGTGTGAGAAGAACGACGGACTCAGCATGACCCTCATCAACAAAAGCAATGTATTGGATGTAGCAGCCGGTAAACTTTGCGATCTGGAGGAATTTCAGAAGCGGTTAGGAAAGATTAAGGCAAGTCCAGAAAATTGCTGGGGTTTTTTGGTTTTCATTAAAACGTGGTCGAAGCCAAAAAAGGAATACTTTCAGTACCTTCTGCAACGACAACTGGAATTCCAGCGGCTAGAGAAGGTGGAAATTGGCGGGAAGGGAGGCAAGACATTGTCTGTCAACTTGGCAGCGCTGTATATGAAGTTTACGGAAGAGTCTCAGGCGTTTGCATCGAAGGCATTTGACCCACTCGATCTGACCACCGAGGTATGTGGCGACTGTAATGATTTGTCTCGGCTGTTGTGGGTGGTACATGTATGTCTTATTGTCTTGTAGGTCTTTAACCATGCCGGAGATCTCTTCATTGCCATTATTGAGGAGAGCGATGATGAGCTGTCGAATATGATCTGGAGCGACCTGGAGGGCTGTCTGGGTAGTACCACTACAACCATTAAAGTAAGGATGCTGTTTTTTAGACATTCAGGCAGAAGGGTATAGCGCTTAGAAGTTGAAAACCCATTTGATTATCACAGGCACTCAATCGGAATCCCACGCAGTTAAATACATTCAGACGCCATACACTATATTGTTACAGACATTCAGACACAAGTTTGTTACAGACAGTTAGATACAGTAATGTTACAGACATTTAGGCGCAATTTAGGCACAGTAATGTTACACACATTTCGACACAATTTGTTACAGGCATCCACACTCAGTATTATTACAGACATTCAGACACGAGTTGGATCACGATCCAAGGCACCTATTTGAATTTTCAGACTTGAGTTAAAAATATTTACAGACATTCAGTTAAGTACAACAGAAGGTAGCCAACGGTCTCAAGGCAGTCGAAATTGAACGCAAACAGAGACATTTAATATACCGGTGGAGTGCCGAAAAAGGTGCAATCAATGCATTTTCTTCTCAGCATCTGGACATGTTTTCGGCGATGATGTATGACAAGCCAAGCAATCCCAGCGTGGAACTGGCCTGCTTCGCCGTTCTCCGAGCTCTGAAGGAACATCTGATACGATTCGAAAGCGTTATCGATCAGGCCGTTGATGAGAAGGCCAAGCCGTGCCCGGAAATATTCCATCTTCCTTCTCTGACGTCGGCGTTAAGGTGGTCCATCGGAGTTGAAAAGTTTTTTATGGAAACCTATGCCCGGTGTGCTGCGATTAAAGTGCCACCGTCATGTGAAAAAACTTATGAAGACATGATGCGATGTCATGCTAGAGCTGCTGCCAAAATCGCAGTGTAAGTTTTGCGAGTATCTTTATCTCCGTCTTGTCTCTTATATCTTTATATTTTTCTGCATATCCGTTCATCCATCTGTTTGTCTGTCTGTCTATTCGTCTGTCTGGATCTGTCAGTCTATATTTCTGTCTATCTGTTGGTCTATTAATCTATCTGTTTATCTGCTTGGCTTTCTATCCGTCCATTTCTTGGTATCTGAATCTGTCTACATGTGTCTACAACTTGTCATGCTTTGGTTGTGTGGGTCTGCATAACCATTTCTCTGACTGCTTGTCTAGTACAGTACTTGCGTGGTAGCATGCTTACGGAATGCATTATGGATTTCTTTAGCCTCCGGAAGACTACAAAAGAATCGGTGGACAACATCATTGATCACACAGAAGACAACCTCAAGAAATACGCCCTGGTCACTCGCAGCAAAGTCGACAAGGACCACATCACATGTAACATCACAAAGCAAGCAAGTACCAGGCAAACGCTGTGGGTTGAATCACTACATGGGTTGAATGAGTCGGGTGGCGGAGGGCGCCGCAGGCGGTCTGTGTATTGCTGAATGAGTGTTGTTTACAATTTACACTCGTGGCGCCCTCCGCCACCCGACTCATTCAACCCATGTACTGATTCAACCCACAGCGTTTGCCTGGTAGATATTATTCACTGATAAACGGCGCATCCTTCTCACACATGTTGTTCTATGCTTTCAGCTAGAAAACTATCTAGACATGGTAGCTGATAAGCCGGAAACTCTGAGCGCCGACAACAAGCCAGTTGTGCGGGAATACACATTGGTGACGGAGAAATTCCGCGACTTAGCCTTCAAGCTACAGAGCGCTGTGCGACTCTTTAACAAGATCAAGGCGGTCTCGGTCGGCCCCGAGAAAGAACTACCGGGCGCGGAATTCGAAGCCACACAGGCTATCTTAGCTAAGGCGGAGAGCAGGATTACTTGGGGAAACAGCGGTAAAAAGATCAGACATACAGTCAGCCAGTCAGATAGACAAACCGACAGATCAGTCACTCAGACCAGGCAGTCAGCCAGCGATTAAGGCAGACAGACCGGAAAGCATATGGACATAGAGACTTGTAAACAGACAGACAGACCGATCGACAGACAGACAAGCAGGTAGGCAGACAGACAGGCAGCCATAAAGCCAGACAGATAGACATTTAGGCGGATCGATAGACAGACAGTCGTACCGAAAGATATCAAGGCAAAAATACCATATTCTTCTTTTCTATTCGTTACCACATCTTATATTTAGATGCATCGGAAACGGTCGAGAAGCTCTACATCGCGGTCTTCGACCTGTCTGGCCGTCTGAAAAAAGCTCAACGCTGCCTGTTTCTCATCTGCAAACACCTAGAACAATGGCAGAGTATGGCAATCTACTTCCTCGACGGTCAGACCGGATATCTCCGTCTCGATGTCCCCGCCCAT
>LRSR01002584.1:0-18580 GCA_001579985.1 Hypsibius dujardini
GTCCAGTCGGTGAGGTTACCTGTCCTCACCGAATCCGTACTTGTCAAAAACACACTCAAACGGAGGTGGCTGAAGATCCTGCTGGAGTATGCGGAGCGCCAAAATGGTGCGAAGCGATCGGGGTAAGACGCTGTAGTGAGCGGCAGAAAGGTGGTCGCAAAACAGGTCGTATGGGTGGTGCTCCGAACAAAAAAGGTCGAAATTGAAGACTTCAGGGGTCCTAGAACAATAACGTCTTATTTATATGAATCACTTGTCAGACGTATGGTCGTATTTTACTGTACAGAGAAGGACCTACTCATCAAATGTGTATGAAATAAACTGCAGCAAATTCGGATCGGCGTTCAAATTGGGCGCGGATGTGGCCAACCAGGCGACCAGGCAACCAGGCGAACAGGCGACCAGGCGACCAGGCGAGTTGTACGTGAGAAAACGGCCAAATAAGCGTGTCGAACGCCGTCTAGTAAGACTGGATATCTAAATGTTCACCAGATGCGGCAGCCGAATGAACCAGTTGGGTGTGGTGAGCTGATACAGACGCGGTCTCCTGTGCAGAACAGCAGCTGTGCAACGGAGTGACTCATCGTTAGGTTGAAGAATGCCAGGTGGAAATGCCAGAACGCAGAAGTTGGTCAGCTCTTGAAATGACCATTGGTAAAAAAATGCACCTAATCGAACGTGTCATGACGCTGATTCCTCGTGGTCGTGAAGACAATCATGTTAGCGATCGTAATTACATATATTCACAGTATCATGTTCGTCATAGAAAATTCTTAGGAAGCACGCTAGCTTGCAGGATTCGCTGAAATCGCTCTGCGAATCGACTATGAAGGTCATTCGTTTGGTTAAACTGAAAGTCCGATTCGAACTGTCGTTTTCCAAAATACAGATACATTCTGGCAGACAATAGTGGGTAGGAAAGACAGGAAATAGAAATTTCGGGTCCAGTAGTTCGATGTAGGCAGTCTCAGAAAGTTCGGGATTGGAAAGACAAACATATGAGACTCTAGGAAAAGGTGCATAAGCAAGCAATCAAGCAAGCAATCAAGCAATCAAGCAAGTATTCAAATCAGATACAACATGAAAACTCCGGGCGTAAATCAATCGATCAACCGATCATGCACCCTCGAAAACTTGGCGGTGAAAAGAAATCTCACCTTCACAATATGTTCCGCGTGGGGAAATCCGCAAATGCCAACTCCAACAGCTGCTCATCGGGGAGATCTCAAAAACCCACTCCAGACGCCCAGAAACGCAAGTCCTGGATCGCCTTCTCGTTGACGTCCAGCTACGATTTATCTGATTCATGTGTCGCGGTAACGGTTCCAACTCCGCCTTGATTTCCGCATCCGCAAGCAGATTCTCCGACTTCCGGATAGACGTCTGCAAACCCGCCTTCTCTTGTCCTTTTCTCCAGAAGATCGCCTTGTTGACCCGCAACCTGTCACACAGCTGATCCTTTAAGCCCTGTCGCACTCCCACCTCTTGCAGGACATCCATTTCTTCAGCATCAGCCGGACTCTCACTCTCAGACGTCATGAGGTCCGCTACTGCCGATGCGTCTGTCTTCTGTTTCTTCCGGCTTTGCCGTGCCCTGATCAATGGATTCTGCTGCGGCCGCGTCGTCATCCCTGTCCAGAAGAGTTCCGCTGGCCTTCTTCTCAGATGCTAGCTTTGCAATCCTTGTGCTGCCATGCGCGCGTTTCGTCGATTACCGCATGCTCGCGATCTCAAGGAACACTTTTCTGCCCCACCCGTAGATTATAACCAACCCGGGCCGTGCCTATTCAATGCCGTTCACCAAATTACCACTATCGGGACAAATGTACGGAAAAACACAACTGTACAATCAATCGATCGAGCACAACGAGTAAGCTGTAAGAAAACAGCCAATCAGAGAAGAGTGAATTCGATTGAACGTTCAATCGAGTGCAGGGCCATACCGAGGGAAGGCGGGGCTTAGCTGTCCCTTAAGATCGCGACCATACGGTACTTTCCATGACTGAGGAGATAAATGAAGTACAATATAACTATAGTTTATTCTCCAATAAAAGATTAAGCTCAAATGTACTAGCAGCGGTAAATTCCATTCAGAATTGCTCTGACTTCGCCGAACGAAAAGAGAAAAGTCCCAAATTATGAATCTGAACTTTTCCATAATCCATCCGAGAGGATTATTCACCAGACAATTCCCTCAAAATCATTTTATGGCTACGCGCCATACTGCTAATTTGGGCTACGCGCCATACTGTTAATTTGGGCTACGCGTACGCTAGCCTGTGTGTACAGTGCCCCGAAGAGAGGGAGACCGGCCAATGAATCTATGCATAACGGTTGGTTCAGCAACCTACAGCGTTAGGTCGTTTCCCCTGCCAGACATCAGAAACAGCTGATTACCGCGTGCTGGGCGAGTGGTTGCAGCTCACCGCGAAAAAGCAGGCTTCAGATCACAGCGATCTGGTCTGATCCTTGCTCCCCTTGCTGGTTCTCTGTCCCGCACTCTCTCGCGCCAACTCCGACGACGACCATGGATAATCCCAACATTGACTTGCGTCGTTTTCAGTCGCTGTCGCAGGATCTGCGGAAGATGATGCAGTTCAAGGAGGCGCGTTGCGAGTCCAAAAAGTCGGGTGCGTCGGGTGCGGTGGTCCCTGCGAAGCATACCGTAAAACGGGCGGACTCGGAGAAGCTGAGGCAGATCTTCAATAAGTATGCCTCGGTGGAGAAACGCGGAGATAAGTTCATGACGTTGGATGATTTTGTGAGGAAGTACCTCGGACTGTACGGGACGGAGGATTACAATCCGGAGACTGTTAAGGTATGCACTGGCGAAATCAAGCAATCAACCGAAAACTGTGTGGGCGAGCTTTATGCCGTTTCAATTCTTCCGATTTAGGTGGTCGGCAGTGTGATCGATACCAGCAAGGATGGATTTATTTCGTTTGCTGAGTTCCAGGCGTTTGAAGCGGTGCTTTGTCTGCCGGATGCGCTCTACATGACGGCCTTCTCGTTGTTCGACACCAATGGATCCGGCTTTGTCACGCTCGACGAGTTTGAGAGGGTACGATTTTGCACGTTGGCGCTCCTTTGATTGATTGATTGTTGATTACTAAATTTCAGTGAATGGAGGTTGAAATACTATGATTGATTGAAGGATTGACGTTGTTTTGCTCAGGTTTTAACATGTCTCGATTGACTTTGCGCTCCATTCATAAGTTGAGAAGCATTTGAGTATTTTGTGCCATTCACTACTGTTATTTATTCAGAGGCTCTTTATTCGGTCTGAAAATATTCCGTTGATTGATGTGTTAAAAGTGAAAGATGGATTATTCACCTGTCGCCACTCGCCAGTTATGCATCTGTTGCTTGATTACCGTACAATCAACGACAAGCTGGAGTACACTGGAGGGTCCGGGGTTTGGGCGAAAGGGGCGGAGCAGGGGGTGTCATCTTTGAAAATGGACCAAAGCAGGAACAAAGCAACCGCTGCAGGTCAGGTGGTTGATTGTTCGATTGTTTGAAAACCACCCCCTGCCCCGCCTCTTTTGCTCATTCCCCAGACTCTCCAGTGTACTCAGTCTTGTCTTTGACTGTATGCTCACGATCTCAAGGGACAGCTAAGCCCCGCCTCCTTCGGGTATGGCCCTGCACTCGATTGAACGTTCAATCTGATTTACTGTTCTCTCATTGGCTCATTTCGCACAGCTTACTCGTTGTGCTCGATTGATTGATTGTACAGTTGTGCTTTTCCGTACATTTGTCCCTACAGTGGTAATTTGGTGAACGGCACTGAATAGGCACAGCCCTGGTTGGTTAAAATTTACGGGTAGGGCAGAAAAGTGTCCCTTGAGCATAGGTGTGGCATTAATTTTCCTATGTTTGTATTTCTAATATAGGTAATCAAGATGACCACCCTCCAGCAGCACGTCCCGTTCGACTTCAAGGGCGATTTCGTGAACCTCAACTTTGGTCGCGACAAGAAACGCACGGTGTCTTATGAGGAATTTACCGAGATTCTTCACGATTTTCACGAGGAGCACGCAGTACAAGCCTTCAAGCAGTTCGATAGCGAAGGGAAAGGATTCATTAAGGCGATGTGAGTAAACTCCATTAGGGCGAATTGCTTTGGATCTTTACTTACCTGCTTTATTGTACTCCAGGGACTTTTACGAGATTATGACCAACGTCAAAAGCCACCTGCTCACTCCCTTTGTGAAGGATAACTTGGTCGCTGTGGCCGGTGGACGAGGTGCCAGTCGTGTAACGTTTCCGTATTTTATGGCCTTCAACAATCTCTTGAACAATATGGAGCTCATCAAGAAAGTCTTCTCCACCGTGACGAAAAATAATCTCAGACAGCCGTTGACCAAGGAAGAATTTCTCACCGGTTCCCAGGTACTATTAATTTCTAGGGCTGACTATTATCGTTCTCCACTGCACGTTCTGGTCAAATTTAATTATTGGTACCAATTTAAATACTTGTTCTTTATCCCTCGGTCTTTCTGTCTTCCTGCTTGTCTGTTGGATTGTTTATTCGTTTGTCTGTCTGTCTGTCTGTCTGTCTGTCTGTCTGTCTGTCTGTCTGTTCTGTCTGTTTGTTTGTCTGCCTGTCTGTTTGTCTGTTTTGTCTGTCTATGCAGTAGGTCTTTCTGTCTATCTGCCTGCCGGTCTGCCTACGTATCTATCCGTTCGTCTATCTGTCTGTCTGTGTCCACTTGTGTCTGCCTGTTTCTCTGTATGTCTTTATTTTTACGTTTGTCTATCTGGCGATCTGCGTATCTTTTACCATCTGCTTTAATTAGTCATCTACTTAGTGTGTTCTAACTCCAGTTTGTGTTTTGTCTGCGTAAAGTACCGGGCCTGCGCAAATGCTTCTGGGTGACAGTGTTACTTAGCGATCTACAATTACAAATTCTGTGTCCTTTAGCTTTGGAGCCATATAACTCCGCTGGAAGTGGATATTCTCTTCCACATTGCATCTCTTCGTCATCAGTCTGGGAAATTAACCTTCGATGACTTGGAACACATCGCCCCGGAACGAGTCTCTGTTCCATCGTACCATATCGCGGAGTACAAGGCCGTGTCTGATCCGTCAGAACGCGGCGTTTTCATCCAGATTATGGAGAGCGCTTACCGATTCGGTTTGGGCTCGGTGGCCGGTGCACTCGGTGCCACCGCGGTCTACCCAATTGATCTGGTGAAGACCCGAATGCAGAACCAACGTTCGCGTGCTCATCTAGAGGAGTTGCTCTACAAAAACAGCTATGATTGCTTCAAAAAGGTCGTCCGTTACGAAGGCCTCATGGGACTTTATCGTGGGTTAGTAGAAATGCTATGTAAGGAAGATGTAGTAGGAAAGCCTGTCAGACAAAGCCAGAAACAGTTAGACAGACCGATGGGAAGACACGAACGAGGACACGAACGATTGACTCAGAGGTCGAACAAATACGATAGGCACGCGGTCCATCAGCGACACCGACAGAGGGAGAGACAGACAGACAGACAGACAGACAGACAGACAGACACTCTGATGGAAATGCAGGCTGACGGCTCGGCAAGCAAGCATGCACGCAGAGAGGCAGACAGATTAATGGGGTTCCAGAAGAATTTAATCAGACAATTGGACAAAGTTGACTTGATTAGTGGTTCAGCACCATTTATAGAACGGATTCATCTTTTTCAGTCTGTTGCCGCAGTTGGTTGGAGTTGCTCCTGAGAAGGCTATTAAACTCACTATGAATGACTTCATTCGTGACAAGTTTATGGATGAGGACGGTGGCATAAAACTATGGGCGGAAGTCATTGCTGGCGGAACTGCCGGTGCCTCTCAGGTCGTCTTTACCAACCCCCTGGAGATTGTTAAGATCCGTTTACAAATCTCCGGCGAAGTGGCTTCCGGTCAGCGAGTGCGTGCTGGTCAAGTCATTAAGGAGCTCGGCTTTCGTGGATTATATAAAGGAGCGCGTGCATGCTTCCTCCGAGATATCCCGTGAGTTAATATTACCGTCTTTGTGCATCTTTTTATTTATCAATGATCTGCCTTTCTAGCTTCTCCGCCATCTATTTTCCCTCCTACGCCCACGCCAAAGTAGCGTTTCAAGATGAAAACGGCCATAACAGCGTTTTATCTCTCCTGGGCGCGGCTGCCTTGGCCGGTATCCCTGCTGCTTCGCTGGTGACACCTGCGGACGTTATCAAGACCAGATTGCAGGTTGCTGCTCGGAAAGGTCAGACAACTTACTCGGGCGTGATGGATTGTGCGCGGAAAATCTGGGCGGAAGAAGGTGGACGAGCTTTCTGGAAGGTACTGTGTCTGTCTGGGCATTTTGTGTCTGTCTATGTCTGTTTGTCTGTCTGTTGGTCTTTGTCTGTTAGTCTATGCCTGTTTGTCTGTCTGGTTGCCCGCCTGGCCGTTTGGTCGTTCTCTGTTTACCTGCCTGTCCTTTACTGTCTTTCTGCCGTTTGTCTGTGTGTCATGTTCGTTTTCATTCTTAATTAGTCAATGATTTGATCTATTTGTCTGGGGACCTGGACAGTACCTTGCGCGTCTGCTCATCCTTGCCCATCAGCTATTTTTGTCATCTCCGGCACCACTGAAATATTTTCCTTTTCACAGGGTGCTGGTGCGCGTGTTCTCAGATCTTCCCCGCAGTTCGGTGTGACCCTCATGAGCTACGAGCTCCTGCAGCGTCTGTTCAAAGTCGACTTTGGTGGTACTCGTCCGTCGGGCGAGGATAAACTGGTCCCTATGAAGCCGGAACACATCCATCGTTCGACCAACGTGGATCACATCGGAGGTTACAGCCTAGCCTTGGCGACCTTTGCGGGAGTCGAATCAAAATTTGGACTTTTTCTCCCGCGTTTCAGGACTCAAATCCTCCCGGTTGCACCGGCGGTTGCACCGTAAACTAATTCGGAGAGACATGTTTAATTTGTCCGTTTTATTTTTATTGCTTCGGTACGTGGAGTACCGATGTATTTTGTGTTACGTTTTGGCACTTGTTTGGCCAAACCGATTATTCAGTTTTACTAATGTCGTCGCCCAGTCCGGTTTCGAGTGAACAGAAGAAGTTACCGGAAATGAGGCGCAAAACTCCAAACTGTTCTCGTGATTGAATTTGAACACAAGTACCGTCACTGACTGTAGCGACGAGATTCTAAGGCGCAACGCAAACTGCGTTTTCCGTATATATAGCCCCAGGTGTGCATACTGTACTGCCACGATTTTAAGGGTGGGCTTTTTGCACTACAAGTAAATTACTGAACCCCCGGTCCAACTTGTGTTCACTGGTTTCACTGCGCTATCGGCGAGCCGAAGTCGGCCGTTGATGAACGGAAGTGAATCCGTGACGTCACGTACAGTCTATCAGGGGTGGGCGGGGCTAAACCCACCCTTAAAATCGTGGCAGCACAGTACAAAGTCACCTACCCACTGAGATGCGCCTCAGTCTTCAATCAAGCAACTTGCCAACGGCCCACATGCTTAGTGATCTTCACAAATCTTCAATCAACCGGTAATGCAGGCTCTTCCGTTAGCAACCGGCGGAGGGGAGCCTCTCCGATTTTCTCCGCTCTGACAAATTCTCGCTGAGACAATCCATGAGACAAAGACCAGTGCTCCAAAATTGTATTTCTTCGGTTTCGGTAAAAAAAATTCGGGTATTTTATACAGAAACGATAAACGATTTTTAACTGTAAATATTTCGAATAAAATATTTAGGGCAATTCAGACGGAGTGGTGGGCTAACAGCCCGGGGGCGTGGCTACAGCTGCGCCTTAGAATCGCGTTCAAATTTACAGTAGTGCGTAGTAGACGTAGCGACATTTCCTACTTTCCTTGAGAAAGTTAATCAGTAGGGAAACAGGCTACTGATTATAATGCAAGATTGAAAGTCAGAAACGAAAAAGTTACGCTTGATCAATAGACACAGCATACGTTACAAATACAAGTCAGACGGCTGACATGAGATCGGGAAAAAACCGTAAGAAGACCGCCTGTCCGTAGAAACGAGAAAATCTACAGCACAATACAACTTGGCCAAACCGTTTTTCGTTTTACTGAGCATCTCCGTCAGTTGTCTCAATCCTTCCTTCGTCACTCGGAGGCGAAGCATTTACTGCCTCATTGGTTGAAGCGTCATCACTGCCGGTATTGTTTGTTCGCTCTACCCAGCGGACCAGCAACACCACATCCGGCGACCATGAGCTCACCTTATCCTGCAGCAAAATCTCCCGCACTTGATCCTGCGTGAGCTTCATGCCTCCCAACACAATCACCGGCTGTAAGGAACGCGGTATCACAATTGCCCCACGAACAGCCAGACCGTCCGTGGTCATCTGCAGGAAATGCACCGCTTCCGTGGCTCCGCCCACATCATGCCGCCGGACCAGCCAACACGGATCTAACCCCAACAATCGTTCCGGATCCACCGTCATCCGCAAGAGATCCGAAAAGGAGAGAATTTCATTCAAGGCTTCAGCCAAGCGGATCCGCTGATGTGTCCGTAGAACAGCCTTGTAGTCCTTATGGATCTTGCGCTTGATTGTTGGATTAGCGACACTTTTACTGCGATGTTTGCTGTCGAGATGGAAAATCGACGGCACCGCGCCCGGCTTCAACTCGACCCGTCCACGGACTTTCTCCACGACAGTACCGTTTTTCATCGTCTTTTTCACCGTGTCAGTGTTGATGCAGTCTTGGGGGAAGTGAGTGGAGCACAGACGGGAGGATTCGTTGACCCAGTTGCGGCCTTTTCGTGGTACGGCTTCCAACCATTGTTCCAGTAGAACAGGATCGTTCAGGGGGAACTTGAGAAGGGCTCGTTTCTGACGAATCATCTTGGGGGCCGCCTCGGTTTTGCAGCCTGGGATGCAGCAATGTTTTTTGCTATTTGGTGGCATGGCGAGGGCTTCTTCATCAAATTCACACGCGGATTGCCCTGCATTTTTTGCTCGGTTGGTCACTCTGGATCCGTGTGGTCTGTGCTTTCTGAAAGTTACAACAGAAATATTCTAAGCAACGAAGGAACCAAGAAAAAAAAGCAGAGTGGTGGGAATGGGCACTGGGTTTTGGTATTCAAAAAAACACACACGCGTGGCAAAACCCTTGCGCTGACCGAATTAAGCACTTTAACTCGCGGCTGTGTACAACAGCCGCCTGTCGAACGAGTGTAATGGCTTAACTCGGTTGGTGTAAGGTTTTTGCCACGTGTGTACGCGTACGAGTTTGAGGCAACTCTGACGATTTTTTGGTTGAAATTGTTAACGTATCGCTGGATGAGTCGGTCCTCGATGACGTTCTGAGTTATGCTGACCAGAGAAGGGAGATTTCCTTCCATCCGTGCAGCGAAATAGGAATCAGGAAATAGGAAACACCGCATCAAATATAAATACAATTTTTGGATAGGATTTTTTGATGTTGTTGTGGTTTTCTCACCAAGCACCTCCTAGCATGACATCCGGAATCAGAACAAAATTCTTGATTCGTTAACAATGGTCTTGTTTCAGGCCGTTTTTCTCGTGCTTGTTGTTCCTGATTTTAATCCGAACGATGAGTGCTAAAAAACTGAGTTCTTCTTAATCAGCATTTTGTTCCAATTGTCAGCATGTCGTTCGATTTATTGCACTTAAAGGAACAGACTCAAAAGAAATCCCTGCAGGTGGCGCTGCACCTTGCACGTCCGTTACTGCCTCGAAGATTGTGGCAGGCTGCCTGGGCTGGGGAATACCGTATCGGTACGAGTACCCCAGTCCCAGTGGATATGGTTCTGTACGGTGCGTATGTGAGCCCTGGCAGAGTGGGCCGTCGATCGACCCACACAGTTAACTCGCGCTTCCGTTGCAAGCGGGTCTCCGAAATGCGCGCAGTTTCATAACAACACCACCACGTGCTCCTTGCACGCGCTCGTAGTGTTGTGAATGAATGATCCAATCCTGCCGTTAACCTATTAACATTCATCGCGCTGTAAAAACCGTGACGCTTCTACAATTCGCAGTACAATAAACATGGAGACTATCCTCGGTCTGCCCAGCAGCAAGTTCCCCGGTGACTTTATCACAGACAATCTAATAACGCGGATCACCAACAAGAGCTCCGTGTCGAGTTTATCCCCACAACGGAAGGATTCTTACCCGGTTCCCTCTGACAGCTCGAGCGATTGCTGTTACCCAAACGAATCAGCCGCCACGGTGGATGATGTCGCCACGGTGGATGATGTCGCCACGGTGGATGATGTCGCCACGGTGGATGATGTCGCCACGGTAGATGATGTCGCCACGGTGGATGATGTCCCCAACGAAATCCTCATCAAAATCTTCGGGTACCTCGATGTTGTGCGGAAGCATCGAAATCGACGGTAATAAGTCCGGGAAAAGATGGATAATACGTTGACAGCAGTCCTCACTTATTTCAACAACTTTTCTTTGACTTTGATAGACTTTTCCTTTCGCTTAAATGAAATAATGTGTAGTACAATAATCTCGGGAAACGTTGAAATTCCGTGTAATAAGCCGGTACAGTGATTTGTTCTGTCTTAAAGTTGTTCTGTCTTAAAGTTGTTCTGTCTTAAAGTTGTTCTGTCTTGAGGTTGTTCTGTCTTAAAGTTGTTCTGTCTTAAAGTTGTTCTGTCTTGAAGTTGTTCTGTCTTAAAGTTGTTCTGTCTTAAAGTTGTTCTGTCCTGAAGTTGTTCTGTCTTAAAGTTGTTCTGTCTTAAAGTTGTTCTATCTTAAAGTTGTTCTGTCTTGAAGTTGTTCTGTCTTAAAGTTGTTCTGTCTTGAGGTTGTTCTGTCTTAAAGTTGTTCTGTCTTGAGGGTAAGCGATTGACCGCAGATTATGCTTCTCAGGGTTTCACGTCGGTGGCGGATCGTGTTATCCTCTCCACCGGCACTCCGCGAGATGCTGGTCGACCGGTCCTTCTACATCACCAACGGAGTTCCCACCGAGCGCAACATCGATTTTGAAGTTTGCGTGAAGCACGCCGTCAAGTCGCCGTACTTGAGGTGCCTGCATCTCTATGACAGCGTCAAGGGCGGGATGCTGCAGCACGACGCCCTGTTGACCACCTCTATCGGTGAGATGTTATGCCGACCCGATGGGATGGGACTGAAAAGGCTGACCCTGCGCAACGGGTGCGTCAGTATTGGACCGTTGATGTCGCACCTGGACAATTACGGTGTTCCTCGAGGAAGCTGCCAACGGTTGGTCTTGAGGGACGTTGTGGTGCACGGGTTGCGATTCGATTTTCCCGACTCGCCGCCCGAATACGCCTGTCAAGTCGCAGTGGACGCGAGTCAAATCATCCTGCCAAAGGGATTGGCCGGCGGTTCGGGCAAGGCGATCGCAGCGGTGTGGAAGATGCTGGCGGAGGTATGTCCCCCGTTGTCGGAGGAGCGGCGTGTCCAGTTGCAGACGGCGGTTGAGGCGGCGCCACCGGAGATCAAGTTAAAAATGGAGCAGATTATTCGACGGTAAGCCGGATCAGTTGAGCTTGAAGCTCTGGCACACATGACTCGTCCCTTGTCTGAATTTTTTTTAAAGAGATTTCGTTCTCCTCTAGTCTGGAGCCTGCAACTCCCGATGCGATGTGGTCGAGAGTTTGGAGCGGCAGAGTAGAGGACCTTCAGCATCTGACACAAACCAACATCGAGGCGTACATGAAGTCTGTCAAATATGCCTTGCTGGCTTTTCTGCTTGCATAGACAGTGAGCTCGATACAATAGGCCTTGTGTAAATGTTGAATACTGTAGCGCCACGATTATAACGGTCGGTTATAACCCCGCCTGCGTCACACGCGTCTCTGTCACGAGTCGGCACTCAGCCAACACACACAGACCGAGTGCGCTGCCCGGGTGTAAAAACTGACCGTTATAATTGTGGCACTACAGTGTACCGTATTCCCCCGATCTCAAGGGACACTTTTTTGCCCTACCAGTTAATTTGATCCACCCCGGATTTTATCTGTTCATCACCGTTTGCTATTATTTACCTACAATCAATCAATCAACTGATTCAATGCGTCCGTTAAGAAATCCCGCGTAATCAATCAATCAATCGCTGTCAAGTTCGGCATAAATTTCAACCAATCACGACATAGTGAATCCGATTGAACAGTCAACCGATGACTTGAGGGGGTGGGGCTTAACTGTCCCTTGAGATCGGGGGAATACGGTACAGTTGTGGCAGAGTTACTTCTTCAGCCCACGCCCATTCCAGCGCGCCCACTCATAGACTTAACATGTGTGGGCGCATGGGTTTGGGTGTGGGTTGAAGATGTAATTCCGCCACAGCTGTATATATATACTGTATGAACTACTCTATAGTTCATGAAAAATTAATGAGAAGTTTTGGAGTAACGTTTGCTTGTCTGGATGGAATATCGGTCAGCCGATTTGTCTTCTATTGTACAGATTGTACTTCTATTGTACCGATTGTACTTCTTTTGTGCTTCTATTCTGTACATATATTGTCTTTGTACTTTTTATCTTATAGCTTTTCATGGATAAGTCAATGACAATTCATATATCCTTCCCAAATCATCTCACGTAAATTCATATGCCGGTAACTTCCAAGCTCCTCTACAGTCTACAGAGCTCTCTGTATGACGCGGAATCGGGCTTCCACGTATATGCATCTCTAATAGCGTACTTCTAACCTGCAAGGTAAAGAGCAATCTGCTCACGGAAGCAAACTTCATATTTATTGCTAGTACGAGTACATTATATGTACACCGCACATTACGGCGTAGACCCTGGTTCATTATTCAAAAGGTGTGGCTAAAAAGGCAGCGTCATCGATGCTCTGATCGATGGCATTTGGTGGCGGATGTTTTGTCACTTCTATCCGGGGATGTGAAATGCCACGTGCAGAGAGCCCTTAAAGTCGTGCGTTGGTACCGGCGTTACGTAAGGGCGGTACCAGTGTTACCAGCGGTACCAGTGTTACCAGCGGTACCAGTGTTACCAGCGGTACCGGCGGTACCAGTGTTACCGGTGTTACCAGCGGTACCAGTGTTACCGGCGTTATATGTGATACTAGCGTTACCAGCGGTACCGGTGGTACCAGTGTTATCAGCGTTACCACTGATTCTAGCGTTACCAGCGGTGTCGGCGTTACCTACCGGCGTTACCGGCGTTACGTACGCTGCAAGGCCAATACTGCCAGTGCGTTCGGGAAATGAAAATTCGCGCCCATCTCCGATCAGTAATAAGCGAATGAAGCCTTATTATCACGCAAGCACTGTGTCAACGTACGAAGATGCTCTGCCTAAGCTAAATTTAAGTTCCCGGGAGTTAATTAGCATCCGGTCTACAGGAAATGGTGCCCTCAATACGTAGATGCATCCAGAAGGAAACAACATCACGGGTCTTTTTATCCATAAAGACATCGGGGTGATTATTGGATCTATTCGCAAATTTTCACTTTTGCAATTGACATTCGCTCGGCGTACCCTTTCTTGAATCGCAAGAAAAAGACGCACCCGATATTTACTAGTACATCTATAAACATTGTATTTGCTTTTGCAGTCTTCTCTTCTAGTCAAAGCAATGAACAACAACAGTTCATTTCAAAACGAGTCCGTGGTCTTGCCGCACCACTCCTCCTTACCTGTCTGGCTGGCGGTTATTTTGGTGCTGGACTTTTTCGGAGCTCTAGCGAATGCCGTGACGTTTGTGGCCACCTTGGTGTACAATCCTCTCCGAAAATCGTCCAGCTCTGTTATCTTGGCACACTGTATCTTACTTGACCTGGTGGTCACCGGCTTCGTCTACCCCATCACCGCTGTGGTCACTTACGTCCAGACACGTTGGCTCCTTCCAGCACATTTCTGCCGCGGCTTTGGAGCAGTCTTCTTCTTCGCCATTTACTTGAACGACTGGGCGCACGCAGTAATGGCCGTTAATCGGTTCATTGGCGCCGTTTTACCGCACTACTACAGGCAGGTGACAACACGGCCGGCGCTGGCCGTGGCGGTTGTGATGCCATGGCTCGCTTCCGTCTTGATCAACTTCGCCGCAACCGCCGAAATCACCCTCCGGTATGAACTGTCGGATTCGTGGCCGTTAGCATGCATACCTGGCCCGGACAAGGAGTCAGCGCTGATCATCATGCCTCTCTTCGGAACATACATTCCGTCCGTTCTGATTGGAATAAGCTATGCGGCTGTTATGATTACGGCAAAGCAGGCGGTCCGCCGCAAAGTCGGGGATGATTCAGGTGTGACTCGACTGTCCATTCGTTTAGGCCAACGCTATGAGACATCGAAGACACTCTTTGTCTGCTTCCTGTGGTATTGCCTGGCTAACTTCCCCTTACCCGTGACCAGCTTCTACTTCCCAGAGGAATTGTACGCCAGTATGGATTTGCAGTTCGCCTTCCTGGGACTACAATACATGTCAAGCGCTGTGAACCCGGTGAGTCCAGGCTCGGTTTGTTCCGATGAAGAACAGTCACTGATAACACACGCTCCACTAAAGCAATGAGCTCTTCATACGGGTATGTTTGTGTTCTAACCAACAGGTATTCTTCATTGCTGTTTCGAGAAACTACAGACACGGTGTCCTGTACGTGCTGGAAAAGATTAAGGGACGAGCGTTCGGGCAGCAGCCCGCATTCAAACCTGAATCTTCCCATTAAGTTGATCCGGCTAGCTAAATGTTGTTTTTTTGCGCCAAAAGTGTATGCCAGAATTCAGGAAAAGGTCTGTCTACAATACACACTATATTCTACCTCAGCTGATCACAGGACCTCCAGGAACCCTGGCGCGTGGGAGTCATCGCATACGTACATACTGTACTAGTAAAACTACACGCTTACTATAACAAGATTGATTACACTGGAGGGTCCGGGGTATGGGCAAAAGGGGCGGAGCGGGGGGTGATCAGGTGGTTGAGTACACTAGAGGGTCCGGGGTATGGGCAAAAGGGGCGGAGCGGGGGGTGGTCAGGTGGTTGATTACACTGGAGGGTCCGGGGTATGGGCAAAAGGGACGGAGCAGGGGTGGTCAGGTGGTTGAGTACACTGGAGGGTCCGGGGTATGAGCAAAAGGGGCGGAGCAGGGGGTGGTCAGGTGGTTGATTTTCGACTGTTCGATTGTTTGAAAATCACCCCCAGCCCCGCCCCTTTTGCCCATTCCCCGGACCCTCCAGTGTACTCAATCTTGTCGTTGACTGTAGTACAAGTACTTCCGTCGTACGTCGAAAGACGAGTTGCTGCGGGACAACAGCGCTAAACGTAAACGTCCCAGTTTCCAGGCACTCTTCACGAGGCCAAACTCCTAAGACGTAGATAATGTTGTAGTTTCGGGAGCAGTTTTGCACATCCATGGTTGTCAGTGTTAAATGTGCCCAGACCGCGACTTGCTTTGAGATTACCATCTGAACAGAATTTGCCGAGGGTAAACCTCGTCGTTATTAGAGGCTGAATATATAAAAATACTCCACTTGGCTTACGTTCCTAGACAGCAACTCATGGGCGACCGTTTTCGCTCGAAGTGATTCGAAAACTGCTGAATGGTTAGTAGCATGATCCTGATAAAGTCAAAAGGGTACCGCCACTCTTGATTGTCTTATCTAAAATTGCCGGCGAGTGTGGAGGTTCAACGGCAGAACTCGGGGGCACGTGGTCAGTATCCTTTCTCATTATAGGATCAAGGGGAGTGTTATTGCTTCGAGGTGATCTGGGACTATGAAGGAACCATTCGTCAATTCCTGCTGCGATTTTTTCCTCTACAGGAGAGTGTTGAAATGGTATTTGACTGGTCGTTCCCTGACGGTCTTTTGACTCCAGTGTGGGAATCATCAGCGAAACTCTAGTCTCCATTAGATAAAACACTATACACGTGGCAAAAAACCTTGTGCTGACCGAATTAAGCACTTTAACTCGACGGCTGTGTACAACAGCCATGCAACGAGTGTAATGGCTTAACTCGGTTAGCGCAAGGTTTTTCGCCACGTGTGTATATACGTATATATATTATATATATATATATATATATACGTAATGCTTAAGCGGGAATTGGAAGGGTGCTGGAAGGGTTTCAATTTTATTTTGTAGTTTGACACGTTAAAGCACCGGTCCTTCGTGAAGCGCACGAGGACACCTGACCTGAGACTATCCCACTTGAATGTCGGCTGCACCGTGTCCGTACTGAATCGACAGCTGTTGGTGATGAAGTTCGCAGACGAAAAGACGAGACGAGCTATGGAAGAGCTCTTCCAACGGTTAGCAGCAGTCGGTAGCAGCAGTCAGTGTTACTTATTAGTTATTACTCTTGAATCAATTTGGTCGTCCCATTAATTCCCCCACGCTTGCATAATGCATATCGTAGGACGGCCGTGGTGTTCAAAGTGAATGAACACTTGGGCGAGGTTCTCCTCAACCTCACCGGATCCAGTGGAAAAAATACGGGAAACATGACCCTTACCCGAATCAAAATGGCTCTCATGGACCGGGAAGACATTCTGAAGTTGGGCCTCGTTGGGCAATGCCATTTCAAGTAATTAACACATGCTATGGGTCTTTCTAATGGCATAATATACCCTCTCCATCATTTGGTGCTGCGTTTTAGATCCACCCGTACATTATGACTGCACACACTGTTCTTCACTGCAGTCATAATGTACGGTGGATCTAATATACGGTGGATCTAATATACGGTGGATCTATATACGGTGGGTCTAATATACGCAGCACCAAATGATCGAGACAGTACAGTACAATTCGCTGCTGCGAGTCTCATGCCGGTTACTACCCGCATGCCAAGCATCTCACGGATCTTAAATGCTGAATTGCATAAACTTTTGTCAGACAAGACGTTCCAAAATGACAAATGTCATTATGATTTCAAATATATCTCCCCACACATATTTACGGTTTAGAGGACCAGTGATTGCGGCCGAGGTGACGGGAGCGGATGCCGTTGGACACTGCCAGGAAGTGATGGGTGTAATCAGCGAACCCTTGGGAGTGCAAGAGTTCTGCTACGCTTCTCCGGATCTGGCGACTGCTGACTGGACATTACGACTGCTATTCGACAAGCCTCGCCTCAATGACGCCGCTTGCGACAAGGGCATCCTCTGTTTGATCAAACCGCATGCCGTCAGAGAGGGTAAACACCTCGCCACATCGTATCTAGCCATCTCCAGGGACCCAATTCAGTCACCAATCCATTGTGTTATAATTGTCTCTGCGTACAGTCAACGACAAGACTGAATACACTGGAGGGTCCGGGGTATGGGCAAAAGGGGCGGAGCAGGGGATGGTCAGGTGGTTGAGTACACTGAAGGGTCCGGGGTATGGGCATAAGGGGCGGAGCATGGGGTAGTCAGGTGGTTGAGTACACTGGAGGGTCCGGGGTATGGGCAAAAGGGGCGGAGCAGGGCGTGGTCAGGTGGTTGAGTACACTGGAGGGTTCGAGGTATGGGCAAAAGGGGCGGATCAGGGGGTGGCAGGTGGTTGACTGTTCGATTGTTTGAAAACCAACCTCTGCCCGCCCCTTTTGCCATTTATCGGACTGTCCGGTGTACTCAATCTTGTCGTTGGCTGTAGGATTGGTGCCACGCATCATGAAATCCATTACGGATCACGGCTTCCACATCACTGCGATCGAGACATTGGTTCTGGAACGGAGTGTCGCAGAACGTTTTTTGGAGCTCTACAAGAGCGTTTTACCAGAGTACCTGGTGAGCGCCTTCATCTCTACCTATAGTACGAGGTGAAACTCCCAATGATGCGCAAGTTTGGAAATGATATCAAATGCCGCGTTCGCACACTTTTTTCTCATTGTTTGAGTTGGAAAATCAGCAACAAATCGGAAAAAAATGTGTGACAATAATTTTGACAGAAATTAAAAATACAATTTTTAAAAATGGAAAACGAAAAAAAAACCTTGTGGCTATTTTAATTGATTACGTCACGATTTTGCCCTGTCGTACGCAGCACTGGGAGTTTTACCAAAAGTATATGAGAGTATATTTGGACCTCTCAAATACTTTGATAAAGTTAGCGACAGAATTTAATCTAATGGAGGATCCTCGAAACGGGCAAAAGGGGCGGGGCAAGGGTAACGATTGGACAATCAACCAATCAATCAGCGGAGAGCCGGAGCAATCGAAGCAGAGTTGATTGGTTGATTGTTCAATCATTACCCCTGCCCCGCCCCCTTTTGCCCATTTCCGGGACCCTCCGTTCGATTAAATTCTGCCGTTATTTTAGTACGACACTCATGACTGGCGGGCGTCATGGCCGTATTGCTGTACAGTCTGTACGAGCATGTATAATTTTTAATTACAGCCTTGGGTCGACCAGCTGGCTTCCGGAGCGTCTGTTGTCCTCGAAGTGAACCATCCCGAGGGAACGGTTTACCAACGGTTTCGACATCTAGTCGGCCCATCTGACCCGGTGAGCATCGAAATTAGTCAGTACTGCAGCACATCCGAAACTTGAAACGAGCATGGCGAGTTTGACGAGATTAACTGTTTGAATGTCATCTGCGCAGAACGTGGCGCGAACAATTCGACCGAACACCCTCCGTGCTATGTACGGCCGCGATAAGGTCCACAGTGGGATACACTGCACCGATCT